>BQNB010093951.1:5278-26237 GCA_026074375.1 Tanacetum coccineum
ATTCTGGGAATTGGGTCATGAGCATAAGTTTATCACAGAGATTGTGGCAAGAAGAGCTAATGATTGCACAGTGTCCTTAACCGAGCCAGATTACAAGAACCTCAATAAGAATGATATTAAAGACATGTGTCTGCTGATCATGAATAACAAGGTACCTGCTTATGCTAATACAGGTTTGTTATGGTCTCTATCAGTGTTTATCAGGAGTTCAGTGATATGAGAAAGAGTGCACGATTTTCAACTTGGAATCGAAAGCTATCAACAGAAGATTAATCTCACTGCACCAACAATTATATTCCCAAGAATTGAAGAATATGATGTGTTTTCTATTGTCTATGAGCCCGTATATGGAATCATTTACGCTAATAGCAAGAAAGAGAAAAGGGTGATGAGACCTTTAGAGATACATAAGTTTGGTGATGCAACATTGAGAAGAACGCTTGAAGGTCTAAAGAGTTATTATAATGATGTCAAGTATGACTATGTGAAAAAAGAACTCACAAATGATGAAGTTGAGTTTCTTAAGTTGTTTGTAGAAGAGATTGAAGTTCGATTGAATTATCGAGATCAAATGAGAAGATGGGAGATGTACGTGAATGGAAGACCACTTGGACCAAGGAGGGAACGCCCAGAATAATCGACCCTTAGGGGGAGATTGTTAGGTTTATGAAAAGTGTCGATTATGTGGTTTTATTATATTTTGTTATTAGACTTTATTTTGTTTAGTTTAATATAGCTTGTAATAAGGTTTATTATGCTTTAAGTAAGAAATAGCATAATAACCAAAGTCTAGGGACTAGTATTGTCAAGTTAGGAAAATAAGGAAGGGAAGCCTCCCTCCCATTGCCTATAAATAGCCCTCTAATCTTCATTAGAGGGTGATGCTCTTGTAACTAACTCACATTTTTCCCTCCATAATAATATTTGAATTTTCCCTTCACTTGCCCTCATTCTCTCTAATCTTACATGTTGATATGATTGATTCAAGATTCAAGTGACCTATCAAACCCATTTGATTGTTACCTCATTAATTAATTCTAGAACCGATTAAAATAGCTCGGAAGTGAGAGGATGACATAAAAACACAAAAGCCAAGCGTTTTTTAAACAAAAGTCAACATGCAACATACATTTACGGACAGATACAGAATCAAGTCCGATACAGCCACCAAATCGTACAGTTTAGATCTGTTATGTGGGATAGAGAAATAGATTGTGTTTGTCATGGTTAATAGCTAAATGGGTCCAAATTAGTTGAAGAATTTTTAGTATAAACTATAGGAGTTTGATATGAATCATTTGATTGTTTGAAGTAAGAAGTGCATGATTTAATACTTGCATTATACAAATGAGTTAAACGTGGTTCAAGATTGTTGAATACAAAGTTTTGGACTTTAGTTTGAATCATAAGATTATAGTGCTTGTCGTATATAAGTATATTTTTAAGTGATTGGGTTGAAATAGATCTAGGGATTTTGACTCAAAAACATGACTAGTCAAATTTTGGGAATTTTTCGGTACTATCTCGCTTTGGTACCGATACCGTATTAGTGGTCCTGAATTGTCTTTTGCTCAAATCATGGTACCAGTCTATGTTACATGCATGGGCAGTCAGGTAAATAAGTTTCATTCCACTTCAGTACCGAAATTCAGGTTTATATGTTCATCCCTATAAATACGCAACTATTTCTCTCATTTGAGCCATTTTAGCTCTAACGTGTATCGATAAGAAACCATTTTACCTATTTGACACATTATAGCTCTAACGTGTTTTAGCTCTAATGTGTATCTATAAGAAACCATTTTACCTATTTGACACATTATAGCTCTAACGTGTACAAATATGCAACCATTTCACCCATTAAAGCTCTAATGTGCATAAAAAAGCAACTATTTTACAGTTTGACCTTTCAGAGCTACGTGTTTAATAAAGCATCCATTGATAGATTTTTTGTTCCTTTTGACCTATTTTAGCTCTAACGCCGTTAATTGAGCATCCATTTAACCATTTTAGATCTAATGTGTATAAATAAGAAACAATAATGTATATAAATAAGCAACTATTCAGAAGAAAAAAAGTGAGTGCAACGAGAATGCCGAAAATCCACCACCACATATTAAGGATGATATTCAGAAAGAAGATCTTGCAAAGGTAAATGTTGAATTGGAACCTAGTTGCCCTCTTGGTTTTGAACACCTTAAGAAACAAAGACAAGGTGAACCAAAAAATTCTTTATCATCCAAAACAAGCAAGTGTTCAAATTATTTTGATGAATACAGAAAGAAAGAATTAGGGGCATATTCTCTAATTTCCTGAGATGTATCAAGTTGTTGAGGTACGGAGGTACTTTGTGTTATGATGTTAAAGGATGTCGACGATAGCTTCATAATAATGATTAATGGTATTGGTGTGTCCCCATGTGCGTATTTTCTTTTAAATATTATTTACCAAGTTTTAATTTATTAAAACGCATTCACCTTACAAATGCACTAACGGGCAGAGAACCCGATCGTGAGTAGTGTAGATTTTGGTAAATTCGAGGTCGTCCCAAGAGCTAAAAGGTGGTTACAAATCCGAGTTTAAGTTGGTTACGTTTAAAAAGCTGTTTTGATGAAAAGAATAAATCTTAATTGAAATGAACTAGGTACAAAAGAAAAGAAGGAGATATGGTCCTAATTGCTTATTAATTAATTTAATGATCCACTTATTCTACTTAATGTGAAAGCAAGGATTGAATGATCATCTGATCCTCATTATCTCGTAAATCCTAGCCCATATAGCCTTTATAGTAACAGGGATTTGTCCCACAGGTCATGGTGAGCCAGCATCATATTTGCCATTCTTATGGTCAAAGTAATATGCCCAATCCACGATTAGCAAGAAGTAAATGAATCAGAATGATAATTAATAAGATAAGCTTAGCCAAAAACTATATTCATATAATAAATATTATCGTCAATTAATGATAGTGATGAAAACATGATAATCGAACCAAACTGTATGATGATGATGAACGAGACCAGATTCTTCCTTCTTGAAAGGCTGGAAAGTGCTGAAAAATGACTGAGGAGATGTCCTAGTCGTCCACTCAGATGGGAGGGAGAAGGATCGTTCTTAAGGCTGAATTCGACCCTTATTCATAGTTTTTGAGTGTGTTAAGGCGTACGGATTTTTGTGGTTACGCCGTAAACTTGCTGACGTCGACATTCAAAATATAGGCAAAATATGGCTTTTTGGTGTGATTAAATTTTTGGTTACGCCGTAACCAATTTTTGGTTACACCGTAAACCCTTCAGCAAACTTGTAGTAAATGCAATTTTGACTTCTGATTGGTTACGACGTAACCACAAAAGGTGTTACGCGTAACCGTCAAATAATTTCCATAAATTCATTGGATCTTCATTCCATATATGTGTGATCTTTATGGTTACGACGTAAACTAGTATTGTGTTATGCCGTACTTGAACTTGGCAAGATTTCACTTCCATCTACTTGGTTACGGGGTAACTAGATATATGTTACGCCGTAACGTGGTCCTGATCTTCAGTACTTGCTTATTATATGTTACAGTTTAACCATTTTTGGGTCTCGCCGTAACATCCTTCGGGGAATTTACAATTAAGTCCTTTTTCCCGTGTTCTTGTCAATTCTTGCATTTCAACACGAAACTACAAAATGATAAAAAAATAATTCATTTTCGGAATTAGTGAAACAATTTTACATGTAATATAGGGGTAAGTTGACACTAAAAAGTATTAAATATTTGATGTTATGTTAATTGCTATTATAGTGAGCGCTGGTGTTATGGATAGATCTATCGGGACTAACAACCCCCACCCTTACTTGGGTCACTAGTTTGATCGGGTGCATTTAACATTGAGAGATGTTAGGGTGTTGGCAAGCATCCTATATTCTGATTGGGGCAAAAATCTAGTTAAGGCTTCGGTGTCATGAGCTTAGTGCAATAATATATACTTAGACTTGATGAATGTGTTTCTCTTGTCTACATTACTTGTTTTGGACTTCGGAATATGTACTTAGTCCACCATTACTTCGATCTTGTGGTCCACTTTTAAATACTTCTTGATTTACTGAATCACTACTTGGATTTCGGATGGATTTCGGAAATAACACTTTTAAATGTTGTAACGCTACTTTTCTTCTGAAATATTTCTTAAATTATTTCAATACTGCTTTTTACTTAAACCTATGAATTCACCAACATTATTGTTGACGTTTTAGCATGTATTTTCAGGTTACTATTTTGCTAGTGGAGCATTGGGAGCATTCGAGTCGCGCGGATATATATTTTTGAAGGCTTAATAACTTGAGTACTATTTGACAAACGTTTTGACAATGTTTTCTAATACATTATAAATGGAACCTGTGTAACTCTGACATTTTTATTAAATTGAATGTGACATTTTATAAAACGTCTCTTTTGAGGTCGTTTTCCGTGACTTGTGTTTTGTGCCCTGAAGTAGCACCCCAATGTTACCATTCCGCTGCGTTGTCCTGATTTTTGGGGGTGTTACAGATGGTATCAGAGCTGAAGTCATAGAGAACTAGGTCGTTTTCAAAACCTAGACTATGACCATGTTTTTCAAAATATAGAGTCTTTCCTTGTTTTATCCGATATCCGCAACGCGCGTGCTAACAGGTTAACTTATTGCTCTCTTTTCTTCCTACTACACATTACATGGATAATGAGTATTTAATACTTGACTATGATTTCGCTCTCTTACGTCTATCTTATGATGTCTTACTATTTACCCTATATCGGTCCGTTATAATTATTGATCACTTTGATTTTTGTGTACTTCCTGATTTCTCATTTTTCCTTATTGTCGGAGCGTCAATACTGTATTTATATAAGAATACCTATACCTATGGGTTATTTTCTTATTGATCTATTACGATTTACTTCGAACTTTTCGCGACTTTAACTTGTCACCTCATACGTGTCACCTTAGAGCACATACCTTTAGAACACGACTTTTTACGTTCATTTTTATTGATTGAATAAATCTTTACGTTCATTTTTGTTGACTACTTCTGCATTTGTTCGGATATTCTTGATACTTGTTATGACCTATCGCTTTACAAACAATCTCGATGTCAACCTATAGACCATTTTGTGTCACCTCCTATGGCTACTTCAGTTTACTTTACTGTCTATTTCCATTTCGTTATAAAAACTATTTGATACATTTCCTACATCACACTATTTTGACGAATATAAGCATTTATACATCATGGACCTCAAATAAACATAGCTTAATCACCTATGTATTATTGGTGCCTAGTCTGATCACCATATGCCGTCAGAAAGACCATGTCATGCTGAGAGTAATCACCTTAAAACCTACACCTCTTCATCAACACAATTTCGGATGAAATATCCGCATCTTTCTCCGAACCCGTACCTTCGTCAAGTGTCGCAACTTGAGCCTTGAGGACAAGGCTCATTTAACGGGGAAGGACTGTAACATTCCATATTTTCAGGTCATTTACAATACTATTTAATTTCACTATTTATTTTTTTTCTCGTACGCGTTCACTTTTAATTTTAATCGTTAAGCTAAATCGCGTAGACTGAAAATGATCATACAATATAAACGGGCATTAAACAATTAAATGTTTACATCAAGCAAGTGTTATATGATTATTATGAGGATAATTAATAACTTTGTTCATCTTATTTTTATTGGCTACGTAAAATGCTTACGTTTCGTAATAAAATGCGTTTAGGCATACCCGGAAGTTCTAAAACCTAACTACGCCTAAACGAATACCCACGATTATACCCAATACTCAAAATAACAAATATAACATCACATATACATACAATATGCCGAATTTTTGGTGGATAATACCAAGACTTTTCAAAGTTACATGTATACATAATATCTAGATATTAAGTAAAAAGTAACTCTTACACCTTTTTACCAACTTGACTAGTTTAACTAAACTAAGGTTAGAAAGTAACCATGGTTAAGTTAGGTAGATATTTTTAGTATAAATAGGCATGCATGCATGAGAAATGTTTACACACTTTTATACTTAACAAAATTTCAATTTCTTTCTCTCTTTTATACACCATATCCCACGGCACACTTATGCCTCAAACAAAGATCCATACTTGATTTTCTAAGTATATACAACCCTTTACACAACATACTTAAGGTATTCTAAGGTGTTTGTAAAACATGGGTTCATCATTTTACATGTTAATAAGAAGAAAAAGGAAAGATTAGGGTTTTGGAAACCTAATCTAGGGTTATAAGCTTGAAAGCTTGGTTTTGAATCTAAACATGGGTTTAGCATTCATTTTACATCCTATACATCATCAATAAGGTTTTCTTAATTCCTTTATACTTTTATTTCTTATGATTTTATGTGTTACATGTTAAATATAGCCATAATCACCACTAAGGACTTTCAAATATGTAAAATGAGTTTTTATTTGAGTTTATCAATTTATACACCTATTCCCATGTTGTAAATATCATGGAAAAATAGATCTATAAAGATGTTAACTTATGGTTTAAGTATAAACATGTTTATGTAAAAATTAAGGTTTTTAATGTTACTTAATATAATTACAAATGAAAGTAATGAAATAATAAATTGTTTAAAACCCCCCCTTGTTACAAATGATATTTACCAAGGACTAGGATATGTTATTGGACTTTATTATAAGTACCACATATGTAATATATGGTTATTAGTTTTTTTTAAAGTAAACTACTAAACTAATTAATACATAAAACAAGTTTTAAACACATTTTGGAAATAAATATCTTAGGGGCTGTTTTGTAATTTAAAATTTACATATATGTTTTATGATTTTATAAAATACTACATGTCACAAGGATCGATGGGTCATAAAGAACTCGAAAAACCGATTAATAACGAGAAGATACGCATCATTTACAAGTTTAAGATAGTTAATAACTTTTATAATTCTATTTTTATAAAAAGTTACTACTCACCCACAGAAACTTATAATTTATAAACATCCATTAATATGATAAAAAATCTTTCATTACGCGAGTAAACGTTGCTCGAAAGTATCGATAAAACGGGCTAAAACGAATAAGGTTATCGCGATTACGAGTTTACGCTAAATTAAAAAACGACAAACGCGCTGTTGTGAACAGTAATGTTAACACTATTCATCGCCCCAATGCCTCCAACTCAGCTATCAACCTTCGATGCTTACTCAGGGTCACCCTAAGGCCAAAACAAAAACCATGTATTTTCCCAACAAAAGTTTCCTTTTCACTATGTGCCCAAGTAAACCACAACTTCATCTTATCCTGCAGTCGAAAAGATTTAGCATCCTCCGTTAACTGATCCAATATCAAAAAAGCAGCCATGATAAAAAAAATTATTCAAAGAATATCAATGCAACTATGATATGAGAAGCCATAACAAAATTCAGTTATAAATAAGCCAACTAAATTACCGTTACTCTTGCAAATAGAAGCTAAGAGGACATAGAATCATTAATACCTAGATAAACAGTAAATAGATGTCATTTAAACATATCAATAACATTTAACTAAAACCCCAATAGTTTAGTAACTGATAGTCCCTTTGGTTCCTAAAGTACTAAAGCAAGAAATTTGTAACTGCATTTGGTTTCACTTACTAAGCCATTTAGGATACATGCAACACATAAAAGTACGCTTAAAAAATCCCACTGATACCCTATGAACACAAATGAGAAACAAACTTCCTTCACTTCCTTATTTGAGTCCAATAACTAGGCTCACCCATAGCCTATAACAACAACCTCAAGTACCAAATACTGATCTGGAAAACCAAATAACAGAAAGACAGTAACACCAACTGCGATAAATGCTACAATATACTATGGAACCTACAAAACTAATTACCACTTGACAACAACATGTATGGAGAATGCATGTAAAATAAGATAAACACATCAAAACTTTATAACACTTAATCACAAACATATAATCTTATTCAATTCAATATCATACAAAGTACCAACTGAAATAAAACATACGTTATACAGTCTTCCCTAAAAGACTTAAACAGAACCATGATTACACAACTACATAATAAAGGAAGCTACAATCACAAGCCCAAGAACATACTTCTTACTAGCATTGAACTCCATTTACATCTCCAAGATTTCCAATTGAGCCACGGTCTCCTAATTCTTTCGCTGAATTTGCTTCAGAAACTCCGTCAGTTTGGCAGGCACAGGGTACACCCCCAAACTATCAAACTCCTCAATAAACTCAGCCCTCACACTAACCACATTATGAACTTTAGATAAGATTTAGCCAAAAATCCCTTAAACTAAACTAGTCTAACTACTTAAATCACTACTCTCTTTCAAAAAGTCTTTAAATGCAGCCTAATAAGAACCACAATAGTAAAGTACAAACCTGAACTAAAATACAAACACATTATTTTGAAGTGAAAAAGCTTAACAAATAAAAAACACGCATCATATTAGCCGATTAGAAAACTAACCTGTACCAGAACAATAAGTTGCATATTAATAACCAAAATCCTATACAATTTTACCACCATGCTCTGCACTTTACTATACTCATATTATTGGAACAAGCTAGAAACTACCATACTACATAACCAATAATTTCAAGGACACAAATTAACCTAAACCAGAACAATGTATACTATTAAAAAAATGCTCAATCAATAGTAAACACAAAATGAAAATGGTGTACTTCATTTCATTTAAAAAATAAAGCATTACAAGAGTTTTGAACAACTAAACAACTCCACACTATAATCTTATTTATTCATAAATAAAAAACATCCTTATAGAATGACAACCATCCCAAATGAAAATAAAACACAGAGACTTATGAAAGACTACTCTAGCTCTTTCATATCAGTAACATATCCATCCTTCAAACCCACCCCAACCTGGGCACGCGGCAAAAGTCTTTCCAATTCCCCAAGAAACTCATAATCACGAGCAACAATCTCTCTCATGTGCTCCAAAGGCCTTGTTGGATCTCCCCGCTCTACCCGGGCCTCTAACTCAGCTACCAACCTACGCTTCTTACTCAGTAAAACCTTAAGTGATAAACTAAGATCCCGCATTAAACTAGCAAAAGCTTTTTCTTCAATACGAGCTTTATCAAACACCACATTCATCTTATCTGGCAAATGATAAGACTCAGCAACCTCGGTTAACTTATCCAATATAAAAAAGGACCCATGGCTACCAAATAAGACTTAAAAACCAGAGATGAAAGTATGATATGACAAACTGTAACACAATTTGGATATAAATAGGAAAATTTAAGGCCCTTTACTCTTCCAAACTGAAACTCAAAAGGCATTACTCCAAAAGGAGCTGATGAGCCTCACATTCTGTAACTCTTTTCCCTTTTACTTACTCAATTAATGGATAATTAACACAAAACTAAATATCATAGCAAAACCTATTGCAGTGTCTTATACTATGTCCCCTTCAGAGACCGCTTTACTATTTTCTAAACAACTAAAAATTGAAGAAAACAATATCAAAACCTAACCAAATTAGAGATAAACGCAATGACAAAAAGTTTATCAAACACACACATTAATCCTCTAAAAAAAACTTAAACGACTAGATGCACTCATCTATAGCAGAAGCCTATCTCTGATATACCTAAAAAAAATGGCAACATGCTCAAAACAAGTCCCATGCTCTGTTCCAAGACTTCTAAATAAACCTTTGCATGTGAAAACACCAATGTTACTTGGCTATGCAACATGCAATTTGCCAAACTAGAAACCATAAACAAACAATACTTAAATTGAGAAAACTCATTTACCACGTATGTAAACTAATGCCAGGTGTAACAGTTCGTATTTTCAGGTCATTTACAATACTATTTAATTTCACTATTTATTTTTTTTCTCGTACGCGTTCACTTTTAATTTTAATCGTTAAGCTAAATCGCGTAGACTGAAAATGATCATACAATGTAAACGGGCATTAAACAATTAAATGTTTACATCAAGCAAGTGTTATATGATTATTATGAGGATAATTAATAACTTTGTTCATCTTATTTTATTTGGCTACGTAAAATGCTTACGTTTCGTAATAAAATGCGTTTAGGCATACCCGGAAGTTCTAAAACCTAACTACGCCTAAACGAATACCCACGATTATACCCAATACCCAAAATAACAAATATAACATCACATATATATACATTATGCCGAAATTCTAAAGATAGAACCAAGACTTTTCAAGTTTAAATAATATCTAGATATTTTAAAGATATTTAAGAAATAAATTCTTACACCTTTATCAACTTGACTTGTTAACCTAACTAGGGTTAGAAAATAACCATGGTTAGGTTAGCAAGATATTTTCACTATAAATACTCATGCATGCACTCTTCCTTTCTTATATACTTAACCAAATCAACAAAAACTCTCTTTCTCTCCTCATTTCTAAAACCCACGGCACAAAACCCTTGCCAAACAAAATCCACACTTTGATTTTCTAAGATTATACATCTCTTTATACATCAATCCTAAATATATAATTCATATTCAAGCCTTGGATCACCCTTTGTAAGTATTAAGAAGAAAAAAGTAAAGATTAGGGTTTTGGAAACCTAAATCGGTACGGTTTATAAAAGCTTGAAACTTGGTTTTCATCTAAACTCGGGTTTAGCATTCATTTATTTCAGAGCGCGAGCGAGCGCGATTGCGGGATCCCTACCCGTCTCACGCGAGGCGCGTGTGAGTGATAGCGCGTAAAACACACACACACAAGATCTCTATCTTAGCGCGTCTGCGGGGAGGCGAGGGGGACGGGAGTGAAGAGGGTGGGAGGCGAGTGGAGAGGGGGAGGGAGTCCCCCTAGTACCACCCTCCTTCTCTCCAAATATAGCCATAATCACCACTAAGACTTCTAATAGTAAAATGAGTTATTTTTATGTTTATGATTATATGCACTTATTATTATGTCATATGGTCCTATATATCATGGAAAAGTAAAAATAAAAGTATGTTAACCTATGGATTAAGTATAAACATGTTTAGGTTAAATTAGGGTTTTATAAAGTTTCTTAATCTTCACATGTGAAAATAATAAAAGTAAAAGGGTTGAACTTGTTACAATGAATTTACAAGGACTAGGGATGATATTGGACTTTATTATAAGTACCACAAGTGTACAAAATTTTTATAAAAGAGTTTTTAATAGTAAACCTACTACGTTAATAATACATTAGAAACAAGTTTTTTATAAAGTTAAACATATAAAGACTTATGGCAGTGTAATTCCGGAATTTGGACAGTAGTTTTGATATAATTATAATTATAATACGCCACATGACGATTCCCATATTGATAAGAAACTCGAAAAAACCGATCATAAAACGAAAAAGATACCGTTTAAAAAAACGAGTTACGACTAATAAATACTTTTAAAAACTATTTTATGAAACTTACTATTCAATTACAGCAACTTTCCGATTTTAAAAAACATCTAAAATATGATATAACTTTTAATTACGAGATCTTACTCGAAGGAATCACTAAAAAACGGAGTTAAAACGAATAGTTAACGCGATTACAGTTTACTACGCTAATTAAAAACGACAAACGAGCTAAGTTTGTGAAAGTAATTATACCTATTCATACGCAGAATCTTAAAAACTAAAAATGTAATATTTTGTCGCTATCTTCTCTACTACGAAGACTGGAACGTAAGAAACGCGAGCAACGGACTTAAAACGACCAAATTAGGTCATTTTTATTTTTACGAAAAGTATATTTATAAACGTTTCCACTTTATAAATATTATTTTACTAAAAAACGATAATTCGGTGATTATGATATATAGAATATTGAAGTGTTATCAAATAGCTATATTACAGGGAGTTCATAAAGAGGCCCCTCTTCGGATGGGCTATATCGACGAATGTTGTTGGATTTACATTTTATAAAGTATTCCTAACTAACCTCGAACGTCATGTCATGACCTCTTTAATTATGATAGCCCGAACGATAGCATGACGTAACTACTATAAGAGTATATTGAATGTTATAAATTGAAGTACTCGGTACTTATACACACCTAAGTTAAAATAGGTTGCAATCAAACTTTTGTCGTGACATTTTACTGTGATTAAGTGGACTATCAGTACTCAAGGTGAGTTCATAGCCCCCTTTTTACTACTTAATTGTTTTACAAACTCTAAGGGGTGAATTACATTGCTTATTTTACTATTGGACACAAGTGTTTTTCTAAGTGTTTTCAAAGTGTTTTAAACTGTATGCTATCCAGATTACTGCCTGAATATTATTGCCTAAGTTTACACTAATTGCCAATTAAGATTAAGTCCCTACAAAATCCATGAACCGTCAATTGCATATTGTAGTGAGCGCGAGTGGTTGTGGATAATCTATCGGGACTGACAATCCCCACCTAGAATTAACTTCTGGTTCCACAAAGTTGACCATAGGTGCATTTAACATTGAGAATTCCTTTTAGGTTGTTGTCAATCGCTCCTAAACATTGGGGCAACAAAATAAACTAGTTAAAGCTCCGGGTTCAATGACTTTTAATGCACAGAATAACCGTTTGGACTACAAAATGTGTTTTAGATCTATTATTACATCGATCTGTGGGTCCACCAATTTACCAACAAAACCTATGATGTCACTCCAACCTTTGTGTTGACTTTTAGATTAAATTTCAGTCCTAGGGTATGAAGATGAAAAGGAGCCGTGGCGGATATCATTGAAGACGGAATTCTGTGTTTTATCTAAATTATACAACTTTGTCTTTTCATAAAACTTAAATCATCTTTTGAGATTTTGTTTAAATGTTATGTTGATTTTTTTATGACATCAAAAGAACTTATGGGACCTAATGTATTAACTCTGATATTTTGCTATAAATGAAATATTATCTTAAAATGTCCATTCTTGGTCATTTTCTATATCTTGATTGTTGTACTTGAAGTAGCACCCCAATGTTACTATTCCGCTGCTACCTGATTTTGGGGGTTGTTACACCAGGAACCCCAAGTTTCTTATGTGGAATGTCTAATTTTTTCTTAGCACATAACTATGATCACGCTATATAATCTAGGGATGCCAAAAGAAACCATCAGCCGCAAAAGAAATTTGCCTCTTAACAACTAATCGTCTTAAATAACTGTTGATCATTTTGTTCTTTTATACCATGTATTTACCTATAATTTTATTTTCTGCCAAAGACTATATCCGTTTCTCCGCATTTCCCCCTTCTACAGCTGTTACAGGCTCATCATTTGTGTTCTATGTGAATGATGATGATTCGTGCAATTATGATTTCTTTTCCGGGTACACAATAATAGTTCAAGGTCAATCTTATTATACAAGCACTAATAAGAACTTTCACACCTATATAACACACAGACTATAAGATATGAGAACTTTTAACTAATATGTAACATCTCATGCTAAAAATCAATTTAACTTAGGTATTTCGATCACAAAATTAAGCCACCAATAATCAAACTACATAATTAGAAAAACATAATTCTTAAATTTAAAACCATAACTTTCACATTCATTAACAACCATAACATCCCTACTGACATCCATCCATCTTCATAACTAACAAAAAACTTCAAACACAACCTGCACATTCAAAAGACTGCAAAAACTAAAAACATAATCACAAACATAAAAGATACCCAACCCATGCCCTAAACATCATTGATCCCAGCCTCTAAGATCTCCACATTATTCTCTTGGGTCTTAATCTCATCCAAAGCTTCATCAATCACATCATTCAAGGCCGTGAGCTTACTCTCTTCACCACGCTTAGCATCTTTAGCAGCCAACAAAATGTCATGGACTTCATCTTGATCATCCATAGCTTGAAGCTCAGCAATAACAGCAGTCAGTTAAGCAATGCAACTCCTTAGGGTATCAGCTTCCTCACACATGCTTGATAAAACGTCAGCTTTCAGTAATCTTTTGATCAAAAAAGAACTTCATATACTGACGCGGTCATCATAGGTCTTCTACAAGAAGTTTTACAACTCCCTAGGCAGAGCACCTAATCGTTGTAGTAGTAGTATAGGCAAGACTCGGGGGGTTGTTATCGTTCACTCAGGGAATAGGTTGGGAAGACTTGATCATGGTCTAATAGAATTCTAAGGGTTGAGAGAAGATTATTTTTATATTTTTTATGTTTTGTGAAAAGCAAGTAAATCATATATTTGAGAGGTGGTTTGGTTTTAACTATTGAACTAAATAGAAATCTACGCTACTGGTGATAACAATAAGATAAAAGGCTGTGTTTATTTAATCATGTATTACTCCCTAGATTGCTTCTCCTAGTGTTGTTGCCTTGTCACCTTTGTGATGATCTGTGTAACTATTTCCTAAGTCATGAACGAATTACACGAACCCGCCGTCTACTTAGTATTCCGCTAGAGCAACGCACCACGTAAGTAGTATGAAGACTAATACATGGCCCCTAGGAGTACACTAAGTGCATGTGAAATATATTAAAAGTGGATCAACCATATTAGGGGGCAAGGTAGTATAAAGACTATTACCTAATGGCATCCTTTCTACACAATCATGTTTCCCTAGACATATCAATAGTGCGATACCCCACCCCACCCCCACCACTCCCCAAACACCGCACACGCGATCCACACACACAATTTTCTCCTTTATCTGCTCGGATGTGTGATCTCTCGCTTCCAACATATAATGAAAGTCCCCCCACCCCCCTCTCCACCCTCACCCCTTCCACTCCACCTGCTCCCACACCACAACCCTACCACCCACAAGAGCACTACTTACACTTATGCGTCGACCCCACGGCTGCGTTTGCTCAAACTCATTGCGTGGTCTACACACACAGGGATCTGAGTGCAATAAGAAGATTGGAATTCGCAACAAGTTCAACAACACATTCCACTTCTTATAGGTAAACCACAGTTAGTGATTCGACCTCCACTAAACTCTCCACACAGAACAATTAAATGGCGAGATTAAACTACTCACTATAGAGTGCACACAGTAGAGAACTGGTGACACTCTAGATGAGTGTGTTTAGACTAGAGAGATAACTACACAGTTGTAATTATCTGATCGTCAATACGATGAGAACATAACATTATTTAGTGCGCCCGCTCGCGGTTACACTAGAATGTCTGTGAGCACTTATGATTCTGGATTACTGACAGACACACACACCTCTGGCTCTACGAAGCTACCAGATACATCAGCGTTAGTCTGTGCGTGAGAAGAAGGAGTTCATGTTGATCTTGGGGACTATAATCTTGGCGGAATTACTAGAGGCGCGAGTGGAAGCAACAGTACACGGTTTTATCTGATAATGTGGTTAGTCATGTATTATGTGTGGAGTCACTTCTCGAAACTATATGTGTGTATTTTTGTGAGGCTATAGACAGAGTGATCATCTAGGACGGTGATAGTCATATATAGTGAGTATGCGGCGTCATATGACAGGGTGTCGATCTAATACAGTGACATTGCAGCGACTAGCGAGCACGATTCTCTATACAATTCTCAGTGGAGATCTAGATAGACACGTTATTGTCAATGTGACACGCACTGTTAACAATTTGGTGCGTTCTAGGTGCAACATCAAATGAGTTCACACAACACGACAGTGTGGGTTAAAGAGGGACTATATGATCATTTGGCAGGTGGAGACAGTTTGGTTGGGTAGGCGGACTTGGTTTTAATGATCGGAGCTATTGATATAGGACAGTTATATTTTGACTAGATGGTCAGGATATTCTATATATATCCTACTCTCTCTAGAGGTGGAGCTGTGAGCGAGTGTGGTAGTATCTCTGACAGCAAAACGAGAGTGCGATACGGCACACGATGATACTCATATGGGATTACAATAAGATAATATGTGTGGTTCTATGTGGGGTTTAGTGGCACTTTCTAACTCTTAAGAGTAAGGAGTTTTTGAAATTAGGCATAAGAATCCTTGGAGGAGAGGTGGGTGAGGCGGAAGAGCATGGTGTACACTGCAACAGCGTGTGAAACATCATGGGGGTTATTTTTACGACAGACACGGCTATTACTGCGGACATGTGAGACGAGAGAGTGCGGGCAAATTTGTTGAGCAGGCGCGGGAGATGGGAGTATGGGCACTTAGGATCAGGAGATGGGAGTAGTGCACACTTATCTGGTGTTTTGATGTGACTTGTGTTTAGATGCAGAAAGGGGATATTTTTTTGTGAAGTATAGTAGATATATAGTTTTGGTTTATAGAGAGGAGCAGGGGTTATTTGGGGAGAGTTGATGGTAAGCTAGGTTATCAGGTGAGGCGATCTGTAGGGAGGGTGGACACACAATAAGTATCATTGGGTAGATTGGGATACACACACGGGAGATGTAACACACCAGGTTGTGTGAAGGGTGAGGAAGTGACGGTGTGAGGCAGTGGGATTGGGACAGGGAGTTATCTTGCTAGATTATATCTCATATCTTCTGGCACTTCTATGAGGGTGTCTGGATAGTTCTATGAACCTCGGGACATCTTTAGGAGATAGTAGGGTTTCTCTAGGATATGTAGAGAGAGGAGTGTGTCAAAGACACACTGACGAAGGATGACGAGGATGTTTTTGATGATTAGTATTGTGATAACATGGGAGTGTATCTGTGGGATCTGAGGTGATATATGGTTTTTAGTATTGATATAGATAGTTTGGGGGGGGTGAGAGAGGGGATAGAGGGGTGTTGTTTGGGTTATGTGGGTTGTAGTTTTGATTCATAGATGGTGCTCGGTGTATGTGGATTGTATGGTAATGTTGGAGGGGTTTTGATTTTAAGAATAAGGTGGATTGGTGGTGGATGTTATGATTTGGAGGGGTTTGTGGGGGGGGGGGTGGGGTTTGTGTTATGTGTTGTGGTTTATTTTGGGTTGGGTTTATGGGGAGGGGGTTGGTTTGGGGTTGGTGTGAGTTGGTTGTATTATATTATTAGGGGGGGATTTAATATTGTAGAAGTGAGCGTGAGAGTGAGAGCGAGAGCGAGCGAGCAGAGTATATTAATAGTATGATTGAGAGGGAGGGGGAGGGGTATATGGGGGGGGTTGTTATGTTGAATGATATAGGGTGGGGGTGTAGTAGTAAAGGTATAGGGTGAGGGGTATTAGAGTTGTGGGTATTGGGTTATTTGGATAGCAGGATGGAGTTGGATGGGTGGAGTAAAGAAATTGGTTTCAGGTGAAAATATCGATATGGGGGTATTGACTTAAATTTGTTTGATTAATTATATTAAGCAAATAGGGATTGAAGTTAATGATACAAAAGCGTAAAAAAATTGGAGTGAAAAAGGATAAATTTAGCACACCATGTACTCATAATTTAACTTGTTTATCCATAAGGTACGAAAGAGAGTAAATACAAGGTAGCTAAGGCTATTTGTGTGAAACATTGGGTTTAAGGTGACAATGTTCCTTCATTAATAGTCCGGATTAAACCAGAAAAACACGAGAACCTGAAAAATATAGGCTCGAGAGGTGAGTACTAGGGTATCAGGCACTGAATAATGAGTACATGGCAAGGTGTGGGATATTTTTATATGATATGGTGGTGACCATCATAACAATTACAGGTTTAAAACATGGGTTAACTCTTAATTGAGAGCCTCCCTTAATCAGCAAAGCCTAATGACTTACTATGCGGTCTTCGGAATGCATCACAATAACAAGTTCTAGAATTTAATATGCTACCGGTACACTCATAAATTTACTAACACCAGACATTCAGAAAAGGCCCGACAAGGCAATGCATACCATGGCCAAAACGACTAGAATCAGACAATGCACATAGCCTGTATCTAACCTTAACTCGAAACCGGTATAAGATTAAATCATCTTGGGTTACCAACAGGGGGTACTTCGTATTCCTAAAGATATCTAAGGGCGAACCCAAACCGTCACATTTTTGGGGTGGAATTCATGAAGGGTATATTGTGCAGTCATAATAAATCCCTATCCTGAGACACTATTAATACTTGATTTTCATCGGTATGTGTCATAAAAAAATTTAAATTTGGGTAAAAATTACCTCTTATGTTATGTTTCGATATATTACCTATCATTTTAAGGACAAAGCAAATGTCAAATGAAAGAATAGTTTCTAAGGCTTATTTTCCCCTACATTTAAGTTGAACATTGTCCTCAATGTTCTCTAAAGTGCCTGTTGAAACGAATAAAGGGAATAGAAAACAAGGAAAAAAAACTAGTACACCTCTGATTTACTCAATAATAGAGAAGAAACATGCGATAACTGGTTAAATCGTCCTCCAAGAATCATCCAATGAAACTTCCTAAGAATTTCCAAGCTTCTTCTCATCAAATATAACCTGTAATCAAAGACAAAGACAACTACACCAAGCATAAAATGTGCGGAGGCACGCGAGGTAATTCTTGTAGCCCGCTCCGTGGCTTGGTTTTGGAGTATCCTCAATATAGTACGATAAATATCTCGGCTCCCTCTGTAGTTGACGAGAATGGGTTACGAAACAGATAATATGAAGAAAAGATAGACTACAAGAAAGCTAATATGCAGAATTAAATTCTCACTTGAAAGGATTCAAGCGAGTAGAACTTAGTTAAACTATGATCAGAACCTAACTATTCCCCAGGCGGCGCTTGATGCGATCGTCGTAGGACTTCTACAAGAAGTTTTACAACTCCCTAGGTAGAGCACCTAATCGTTGTAGTAGTAAGTATCGGCAAAGCCTCCGGGGATTGTTATCGTCACAACGTTACAAACGAGAATAAGGTTGGAAGTAAAGGCATGGAAGCTTGATCACGGTCGCACAGAATTCTAAGATTAGAGAAGATTATTTGTTGTATTTTTATGTATTTATGGAAAGCAAGTAAATCATATATTTGAGAGGTGATTTGGTTTTAATACTATCAAAACTAAATAGAAATCTATGCTACCGGTGATAACAATAAGATAAAAGACTATGTTTATTTAATCATGTATTACTCCCTAGATTGCTTCTCCTAGTGTTGTTTCCTTGTCACCCTTGTGATGATCCGTGTAACTGTTTCCTAAGTCATGAACGAATTACACGAACCCGCCGTCTACTTACTATTCTGCTAGAGCAGCGCACACGTAAGGTAGTATGAAGACTATTACATGGCCCTTAGGAGTACACTAAGTGCATGTGAAATATATTAAAAGTGGATCAACCATATTAGGGGGCAAGGTAGTATGAAGACTGTTACCCGATGGTATCCTTTCTACACAATCATGTTCCCTATAACATATAGCAACGGATACAGACAAAAGCTGTTTTCTAGAGCCTAACATCACATCATCACAAGAGCAACACCAACTAAATTCTACATTATAAGAGTTTGATCCAATCATAAATAAACACAATGAAGCTTAGCCTAGCAAGTGTTAAATCAAGCAAGAACATAGATGAATCAAACCAAACATAGGAGAAATATGTGAATGATTAAATAAACCTTACTTGATTAAAACATAAGTTTGAGGAAGTACAATAGGGCTTTTAGGCCCTAAATTCCTCCCTAACAGCTGCTAAACGAACTAGGGTTCGTACCCTCTTTTTATTCTACGCTACCGGTGATAACAATAAGATAAAAGACTGTGTTTATTTAATCATGTATTACTCTCACTTAGTTGCTTCACTTAGTGTTGTATTTGTCTGTTGCCTTGTCACCCTTGTGAGAGATATGGTTTAACTGTTTCTTAAGTCATGAAGAATATACACGAACCCGCCCGTCTACTTTAACGTAATTCCAGCTAGAGCAAGGCGCACACGTAAGTAGTATGCGAAGACTATAACAAGCCCAGGAGTACACTAAGTGCATGTGAAATATATTAAAAGTGGATCAACCATATTAGGGGGCAAGGTAGTATAAAGACTATTACCTAATGGCATCCTTTCTACACAATCATGTTTCCCTAGACATATCAATAGCGATACAGACAAAAGCTAGATTTCTAGAGCCTAACATGCACATCCATCACAAGAAGCAACACCACTAAGATCTACATTATAGGTTTCATACAATCATAAATAAATACAATAGAAGGCTTAGCCTAGCATGTTAATAAAGCAAGAACATAGATGAATCAAATAACACATAGACATATTGAATGATTAAATAAACCTTACTTGATTAAAACATGAGTTGGAGGAAGTACAATAGGGTTTTTAGGCCCTAAATTCGTCCTTAACAGCTGCTAAACGAACTACGGTTCGTACCCTCTTTTTATTCTAAAGTTACACACTCAAAACCCTAAATCCGGGTTTGTATATATAGGAAAAACGCTGTGACGGCGTCACGATTGACGGCGTCGCGTTTTAATCGTGACGCCGTCATGAAAGAGAATATTCTAGATAATGGGTTGGGTCGTATGCTCTTACGCCGTCTTGGAATCTTGTGACACCGTCTTGATCTTCTTAGTGACGGCTTGTATTTGTGATGCCGTCTCCATCCACTGTAGAGAAATTCTTGATCAATGTTGGTATAGGTCCGTAGTCTTGCCCGTTTCTTCTCCAAATGAGCCCAAGTCACGTGTAATTCTTCCAAATGTCCTCCAAATGAGAAATACCTGAAAATAAATGATTAAGTACCTATTTTGGGCATAAATGCATGATTTAGGGGGTTAAACGACCCCGAAAAAGTGTATAAAATGACACCTCATCAAATACCCCTACACTTGGGATTTGCTTGTCCTCAAGCAAATGGGCTTTTCTACCTAGACCTTGTAATTAATAGCACGGAAAGTATACACTAGCACCTCACATAAGTGTTTGGGATTCTCTCTTTCACTCGGTTGTATAATAAATTATAACATATGTGGGAAACAGAAAATCAACACTCATTACCTGTCATAGCATATAAATTACCATAAGCTTGGTAAAGGATCAAACCTCCACCGCT
>BQNB010093952.1:0-21462 GCA_026074375.1 Tanacetum coccineum
CCCTGTGGTTTTTATAACAAAAGAATAAAGAAAGGTTTTGGTAAATTGCAAATTAGGTCCCTGCGCTTTTATAAAGGAAAGAGAAATAGAAAGGTTCTGGTAAATTGCAAAACCAGCCCTTGTGTTTTATTTTTTTCATTTTCTTTATAAAACAACTTTAGAATTTAACATTTTTGGTCCTTGTGTTTTACAAAAAGGGTTATGGGCTTTGGTTTTGTGTTTGGGCTATGGGGCCCATTGGGTTTGGGTTTGGGCTTGCAATGGCTGAGATTGGCTGTAACTGGGCAAGGATTGGGCCTTCAAAGTCTTCACAGTCTTTGTCAAATGCACACAAATGGGCTGTTGTAATTGATTGAGGGCCCATTTGGTCTTCACAGTCTTCAATATACTATTGGCTTTCCCGGGCCCTTCAGATGGGGTAAGATTGCATCCAATAGTATTCTTCAGTTCGGCTTGCGGTTTGACTGCTGATTCTTCTGTTATTGACTTTGACTTGACTTTTTGGTCTTTGGCCTTGATTTTTCACAGTCTTTTCCATTCATGCTCAGTTTTGGTATTTTGCTTGGTCTTTTCTGTCTTTTTGTTGATATCCACTTCCTGCACATACAAATGCAAAAACAAACCATATATTTGCAGTTTTTGTCTGTTTAGGTCATTTTAGCCTCATTTTGAAGGTAATGAGATGGTAAAACCATCATGGGGGAATACGTGTACTTTGATACTTTGATGTTATCAGGTCAACTTCCAGGGGGAAGTAGTTTATACTACTTCACTTAGTATGGTTTGTGAAGTATTCTGCATGCGTGAGAAGAATTGTTGCTGATCTCTTGCATGTTCCCCCAAACGGATAATCATCAAGACCGAATGTCATGATACAGTATAGAAGCAGTATTAGATGGTGTGGTTGACTGTTTCTTCTACTAAATTCCGCTGTGCACTTTAAATGTCAATGTTAGAAGATCGTTCAAGCTACATCAACGTTTCAGAATCTGCTCAAGATACGGATGTTGGTTTGGGGGGAAGCTGATTCAGAAACTTCGCCAAAAAGGAGTCTATGAAGAAAGCTTTTAAAGACATGCTGCATGAATTGGGGGGAAGTTAATCCAACTCATGCATACTACAATGGTTCCAGAACAAGTCAAGACAAAGAAGATCCAAGCTGGAGTACAAGTATCAAGACTAGAAGACAAAGACGTCATCTTCAGCATTGGAAGCGCCTTGGATGTCATTTTATTTTGTTGTATTTGTACTTGTTAGGAACATTGTAAGTAATTCTGTATGCCCACATATTGGGGGAAGATTGTTAGCCTTAAAATATGTCGGCTAATACAGAATTACATTAGTATAAATAGGCAAGACTCACAGGGACCTAAAATGTCTAGTTATGATAGTTTAGAGAGTCAAGACCTATATATATCCCCTCCATACTTCCATGGAGGGGTAAGAGGATTCATTTTTACTTGTAATAAGGTGTGTGTTTCTCTCTCTAGAAAACACACATCTTCCCTTTCTCTCACTAAATAATACAATGGCAACTTATTTGTTTAATCCTCCCCGACCTCCGGATCATGTCTCTTGTTAGTGAAATCTTATGGGTAATAATATCCTTCTCGACTTAACCAAGAAAAATTTCGTGAAAAAACTTCGTATTAAAAAGAGAAGATTTTTCAAATGTTTCAAGATTTGCGTTTTGACATAAGTTTAGCTGATGCTTTGTTTTTGATGCCAAGATTTTCTCCTACGATTAGGAATTTGCTCATGAATAAGGAAAAGTTGCTTGAATTAGCCAAGATACCGTTAAATGAGAATTGCTCGGCAATGCTCCTCAAAAAGCTTCCCGAAAAGCTTGGAGATCCCGGCAAGTTTCTTATTCCATGTGATTTTCCGGGAATGGATGTATGTCACGCCTTGGCCGATCTTGGCGCGAGCATAAATCTTATGCTTTTTTCCTATTGGAAAAAGCTTTCCCTACCCGATCTTACACCGACTCGGATGACTTTAGAGTTAGCGGATTGATCCATAACCCATCCTAAAGGACTCGCTGAAGACGTTTTTGTCAAAGTTGGGAAATTTCATTTTCCTACCGACTTTGTTGTTGTTGATTTCGAAGCCGATCCTTGAGTTCCTCTCATACTTGGGAGATCCTTTTTGAGGACCGGTCGTGCTTTAATTGATGTTTATGGAGAAGAAATAACCCTTCGAGTTGATAACGAAGCCTTCACTTTTAATCTAGATCGAACCACGAGATACTCCTCTATAAATGATAAGTCGGTAAACCGAATTTGACATCATTGATGCAGTTTGTGAGGAGTATGCTCCGGAATTGCTAGGATTTTCTAATTCTTCGGGTGGCAATCCCACCCCGACGTCTGAGACTCTTACTTCCGAATTCATTTTAGAAGAGATTGAAGCTTATCTCAAGGATGATTCGATTTCACCGGAAATTGATTACGCCGATTGCAATCCGGAGGAAGATATTTGTTTGATCGAAAAATTGTTAAATAATGACCCGTTTCAACTTCCTCCGATGGACCTTAAACAAAGTGAAGTGACCAAGGCGAAATCTTCAATTGAAGAACCTCCGGAATTAGAATTAAAAGATTTACCGTCTCACTTGGAATATGCTTACTTAGAAGAAAACAACAAGTTACCAGTGATTATTGCAAAAGGTTTAAACGATGATGAAAAAGATGCTCTCTTAAAAGTGCTTAAATCTCATAAACGGGCCATTGCTTGGAAAATCACCGACATCAAGGGTATCAACCCTCGTTTTTGTACACACAAAATCTTGATGGAGGATGATTACAAACCCACAGTTCAAAGTCAAAGACGGGTTAACCCAAAAATTCACGAGGTAATCAAAAAGGAGGTTCTAAAACTTCTTGATGCCAGAATGATTTACCCGATCTCCGACAGCCCATGGGTTAGTCCAGTGCATTGTGTTCCCAAGAAAGGTAGAATAACCGTTGTTTCTAATGAAGAGAATGAATTAATTCTGACACGTTTAGTTACCGGATGGAGAGTTTGTATCGACTATAGGAAGTTAAATGAAGCGACTCGAAAAGATCATTTTCCATTGCCATTTATGGATCAAATGTTAGAAAGATTAGCCGGAAATGAGTTTTATTGTTTTCTAGATGGATTTTTAGGGTATTTCCAAATACCAATAGATCCCCAAGACCAGGAGAAAACTACTTTCACAAGCCTATATGGAACTTTCGCGTACCGTCGCATGCCTTTTGGCTTATGTAATGCTCCCGGTACTTTCCAACGGTGTATGATGGCCATATTCCATGATATGATCGAAAAGACTATGGAAGTGTTTATGGATGATTTCTCGGTTTTTGGGGATAGTTTTGATTCGTGCCTCTCCAATTTAGAAAAGATGCTAAAACGATGTGAAGACACGAATTTAGTTCTTAATTGGGAGAAGTGCCACTTTATGTGTAGAGAAGGAATCGTGTTAGGGCATAAAATTTCAAAGTCAGGAATTAAGGTCGATCGTGCTAAAGTCGAAGCTACCTCACTCGACTACCGTAAAAGGTGTTAGGAGTTTCCTAGGTCATGCAGTTTTTTACCGTCATTTTATCCAAGACTTTTCCAAAATAGCTAGACCAATGACTCACCTTCTTGAGAAGGAAACACCGTTTATGTTTTCTAAGGATTGTATTGATGCTTTTTAGACCCTTAAAAAGAAGCTTACCGAAGCACCGATCTTAGTTATCCCAGATTGGAACCTACCTTTCGAACTCATGTGTGATGCAAGTGATTTCGCGATTGGAGCGGTTTTAGGACAACAAAAGACGAAGCACTTTCAGCCTATACATTATGCTAGTAAGACAATGACAGAAGCTTAAATTCATTACACTACGACGGAGAAAGAAATCCACTTGACTTCTACTTGCCCTCAAGTAGAACTGTTAGAATAATTCATAAATTACCCAATTTAACTCAGAGAAATGAATTCATAATTTACTTATGCTAGAAACATCAAAGCCGAACACCTCATGAAAAGGGGATCAAATTCACTCAACTCTCACTAGTCTAAGTGTTTCATTTTCGAGGTGATCACTCAACTGCACTATCATAGCATGTATTCTATCATAAGCTTGGAAAGTACACAAATCTCCACCAACTAGATTAGGGTCTAAACAGCTCTTAAAGGCAACATGGGTGACACACGCAGGCTTAAACAAGCGATTGACTCTTTTCGATACCACTGTTCCAGAAAAGGCGACAAAATCACACATGCTTGGCTAAATCCATGGATGAGACACATGTGATTACTCAGTCCTTAACTCGAGCAGGCTAAAGGCTATAATCATTTAATGGGTAGGATAGGACATGAGATACACATATAATTGTTGATAAATAAACACAAAACAAATAGTCTAAATAATCTAAGGTTGTCATAACCAGCTACCGTCCATCCATGAGTCCAAGTGTCCAAATGCGGAAATTTGATCATAACAGCAGTGACTGGCTAGTATCAGATGTAGAAATAAAGTACTGCTTAAACCGATGAAGCAGATTTTACTAGCCCGACCTTTAAAATTATACAGATGGCTTATAGTTGCACCATCTTTATAAATCGAACAACTTGTTAGTTTTATAACACGTAACCAACACAAATATGCTACAAATTATTACATGAATACTTTTTTTTTTCAAATATACAACATACATATCCCCCACTTGAGATGAACAATATCGAAAGTGATGATACAAGAGAGTCTTCATAGATCAAGAGTGATAGGTCTTCCACGAACGCGTAAAATTTTCGAACCCATTCCCCTGAACCATGGACTTAAGTAGCCAGAGATTTCAACACAAAGAAAATATAGACTACAGGGTTGGCTAAGGCAAAATGGTGTAACGATACATTTAATATAATGGGTTAAAAATAAGGATTGGCTTAACAAGGTGATCTATGGGTATCTTGCACTAAAATTGAGTACAACAAGGGGTTTTAACATAGGAGGTTGACAAGTCAGTATGACAAGTCGATAAGCAAAACATATATGGGCTATATTTAGGTGAATTCTAAAATGTTGCCTTCTTGAACTGTCTATTCCTGCTAATCAATTAGGTCTCAAAATGATGTACATGCCAAGTTCTAAAGTCTACAATACTACCGGCACACTCATATTTTTGGTCAATTTTTGTATAATAGATGAAAACGGAATCATTAGGCTTAACCTCACCAATTGAAATAAAGGGTAATAGTGCACTCGGCAAAGATCTATTCTAGTTTAACTTTGAAACTGATTTCATTCTTACCACATACCTCCACCGTTCCATAAGGAAATACCTTGCTAACAGTATAAGGCCCACACCATCTTGTTTTTAATTTTCCTCGAAAGAGTTTTAACCTTGAATTAAAAACTAGAACCTCTTCTCCTTCATGAAACTCTTTATCCATAATCTTGGCATCATGCCATCGTTTCGTCCTTTCTTTGTATGCGCGGGAGTGCTCATAGGCTTCATTTCTTAATTCTGCTAATTTGTATAATTGTAAATACCTATGTTTTCTTGCGGCATCTAAATCAAGATTTACGTTTTTTAAAGTCCAATATGCCTTATGCTCCATTTTAATCGGAAGGTGGCATGCTTTTCCATATACAATCCTAAATAGAGTACTTCTGATGAGTGACTTATAAGCGGTCCTGAATGCCCAAAGCGCATCATCAAGTTTATCCGCCTATTCTTTTCTATTTGCATTCACAGTTCTTTCCAATATGCGTTTAATGGCATGGTTAGTATTTTCGGTTTGACCACTTGTTTGTGATAAGGGGTAGTAAGCCTGTGTGTCACTCCATATTTCTTTAATGTTTTCTCAAGAATAGAATTGCAGAAGTATGACCCTCGATCACTTATTAGTGCTTTTGGGACCTCGAATCTCGAAAACAATTTTTAAAGGAACTTAACTACTTCCCGAGCATCGTTATTTGGTAATGCTTTAGCCTCAACCCATTTTGGAAACGATAATCTATAGCAACGTGAAAAAATGGTTTTATTTTTTTTGGTTTTTATTTCCTTGAAGAAGGAAAGGGTCCTATGAAATCAATTCCCCAAATATCAAAGACTATGATCACGAGAATGTTATTCAAGGGCATTTTATTTCGGGAAGAGATGTTACCGGCCCTCTGACATGCATCACACTCACGAAGATATCTCGCAGCATCCTTAAAAATAGTTGGCCAATAAAATCCCGACTCAAATACTTTTTTGGCAGTAATGTCGGTCCCATAATGTCCTCTAGCTGGTCCCATATGAAAATGTTTAAGAACTTCCTACAATTCCTTACCGAACACGTATCTCCTTATGATTCCGTCAGGACATGATTTGAATAGGTAAGGATCGTCCCATATGTAATGTTTAATATCTAACAATTTTTTTCTTAAATGATTATGTCAAAACCATTGGCACGATTCTTTGATACTAAGAAATTTGCGTTAAAGGGGTCTACATACCAAGGAGCATTTTCAAGTCCTCCCCTTTCATGGTTTGCCTTAAGATGTTCCATCGGGGTAGGATTCGCGTATTTGCTTCTTTATTTTGCATTTTCCGCAGTTCCAGTTTTTTAATAGGACAAGTGATTCGGTAGCAAGGTTTTTAGTCCATATTTTTATCCTTTATTTCAATACGTGAATTCTTGACAATGCAGCACATAACCTATTCTTTAAGCCTTGGCTTTGCATTTTGTTTGTTGAATAAATATTTCAAGGCAAATTGATTAGTATAGAAGAAAGTTTTAGACATGATCAAATAAGATTGAAATTTATCAAAGGCATAGAGAACTGCTAGAAGCTCTTTTTCAGTAGTAGTGTAATGCTCTTGAGCGTCATCATAGTTTTACTAGCATAGTAAATGGCAAAATTTCTTATCGATTTGTTTGACCAAAACAGCTCCTACAGCATTTATCACCCAGCTTCGAAAATGTTATTCCAAATCAAGGTTCCAATTAGGAGCAACAATTACTGGTGCAGTTGTTAACTTATCTTTGAGGATATTGAATGCCTGCATGCACTCATCCGAAAAAACTAATTTAGCATCCTTCATTAATAATTGAGTCATAGGTCAAGCAATTTTAGAAAAATCCTTAATGAACCTTCGATAGAATCCTGCATGCCCTAAGAAGCTTCTAACCCCTTTTACATTGGTTGGGTAATGTAGTTTGACAATAACATCGATCTTTGCTTTGTCTACCTCAATGCCAGATTTAGATATCTTATGTCCTAAAATGATTCATTCCTTAAACATGAAGTGGAATTTTCCTAATTTAACACTAAGTTTGTTTCTTCACACCTAGCTAATAGTTTTGATTAGTTAGTAAGGAAAGAATCGAAAGAGAAACTGAAAATAGAAAAGTCATCCATAAAAACTTCCATAAAGTCCTTGCACATATCGTGAAAGATTGCCATCATGCATCTTTGAAATGTAGCAGGAGCATTGTATAGTCCAAAGGGCATTCTCCTATATGCAAATGTTCCGTAGGGGCATGTGAAGGTAGTTTCTCCTGATCTTCTAGTGCTAAATGGATTTAAAGTATCCAGAGAACCCGTCCAAGAAGTAGTAATACAAATTTCCTGACAATCTTTCTAGCATTTGATAGATGAATGGTAATGGAAAATGATCCTTCCTAGTTGCATCATTGAGCTTTCTATAATCGATGCATACCCTCCATCCGATGAATGTTCTAATCAGGACAAGCTCGTTATTCTTATTTGTTTTCATAGTCATTACCCCCTTTTTGGGTACTACATGTATGGGGCTGACCCATGGACTATCCGAGATGGCGTAGATTAATCCTAGGCATCAAATAAACTTGACAATTCTCACTTTGACAACATCTTGAAACTTTAGGATTAAGTCTTCATTGGGTTGCACTACGGTTTGAAGTCATCTTCCCATCAAAATTTTGTGAGTGACAAAACGGATAGCCCATCTTAGCTTGATATCGGCCACTTTCCAAGGCTAAATTAGCTTTGTGATTTGACAAAACTTCGAACCCAAGTGACTCCATTATTTTTGTGAGATACATACCCCCCCAACACCCCCCCCCACCCCCCCCCCCCCCCCCCACCCCAACCCAACACCCCCAATCTTAGGGGAAGAGGATAACATTAAACCTAGGGAATCGAGCTGCGGCTCTGATCGTTGTCTAAGAAGGCATACTCCAGATGGGATGGAAGTTCCTTTAACTTGGGGATTTGTGCTTTAGCTTCTCTTATGCTTACAACGAATAGAGTTGGTTTGATGAAATCATTTGGTTCACAATCGACCTGGTATGAGGATAATTGCGGAGAGAACATAAGAGAGGAAGTATGGTTCAGAGTATGTGTGTTCTACCTGGCAACAAAAAGGACTACGGTCATCGTTTACCTCCGGTGGTAAGATCGTCGACCTTGTCCTTCCATTGCCTTCGCTGATCTAGTTGTCGTCTTGTGCCAGACAGTTGTTGTAGTCCTCTTGTTGTTTTTCCTCGTACACGGCTACAACACCTTGTCTAACTGACGTCGAGGCCACTGACTCCGGACCTTAACCATTCTCTGATGGCTCCGCTTCTCTGAAGTACTGTTCCGGCTTCTAGCGTGTTTGTATTACAAGAACGATCACAGTGTTGTCGTCTCCTTCAGAGGGTCCGAAGGTAGAGTATACCTCATCATGTACCCCCAGTCTAGTGTGAATGTGCTGCTAAGTCGTTCGTGCTAGACTCGTCAAATTTTGACCGCTTCTTCCTTGTTCTTCTTTTTTCTTTTTTTGCGTGGACCGTCCCTGACCACGAATGGGTTTGGACGTGTCTGGTCATTAGAAGACTTTGCTCTGGGATTTTTTAGGCCCACGTCATGCATCTTTCATGACGGTTGGTTTTCCCAGAGCCCTATAAATAGGCTCCCTTATTTTCACATTTTACTTTTTACTTTTTCACCTGCACTGCTACATAGTTTTCTTTGTCTTGTCTCGGAGCATTCTTCTCTTGGCTTTTCATTGCACTCCTAACTCCGAACTAGGTATCTATCACATCCTTCTTTCTTTCTTTTTTCTCGCTATGGATAAATATGATATGGGTGGTACTTTTTCTGCTCTTACGCAAGAAAGTTTAGGAGCTTTAGTTAAGAAATATTGCATTCCCTTAGATCTTCGTCGTCGTTTGCCTGATCCCAACCTTTCTATGAACCATCTTCCAACCGATTCCTTAGGTATTTATACCTAATTTTTCGCTTATTAGAGTCGTATCCTTTATTCACACTTTTTCCACTCTGTGCTAAAATTTTTGAAGGTTCTTATTTCTCAGCTAGTCCCCTATAGCTTGATAAATTGTGACGTTCGAAATCATTTGCCATGATCTAGGTATTAATCCTACTATTAATTTGTTCCATGTCTTTCAAATTTTGTGCAAGCAAGGGGATTGGTTTTCCTTTGCCAAGCGTAGGTGTCCAGAGTCCATTTGTATGGACGACGGTCACTCTAGCAAGAAGTTGTGGAAAAATAATTTATTTTTGATAAACCGTAGGGCTATTTTGGACTATCTGACTTTGGAGGAGTACTAAATCGTGTGTGTCAAACGACTTTCTGACTGATGGTTATGATCAAAATGACGTGGTACGGTAGTGTGATCATCTTGCTAAGCTTCGTGATGCTGATGAAGTTGTGCTTGTTCGATCCTGTCTCAGCTCTGTTTAGCTTAATCAGAAGTCTGATCTGGTGTTTAGGAGGAAAGATAACAATTATGGTAGGTCGGTGAGCTATCTTTATTTTTCATATATATTATATTGTTTGTTTATCGGGTTCTGAGTCTTGTTTCTCTAAATGCAGTAATGAGTATTTACAACTTTATGACCCTCCCATCTTGGGACGATGCTAAGGTTGTTGAAGAACCACATGGATTTGTTGATTCCATCCTGCAACGTGTTGAGAACCACACTACTGCTCCTGCTACTGAGGGCGCCCTTATTCCTAAGCCAACTCCAAAGGAGATTATTGCTAGTCAATCTGACTTTAAGCTTGCCAAAAATCTAACGCTCTGGTGAAGCAAAAGGCCCCCAACTTCTTTGGTAGGTCCCTTCGAAGTAATTTATCCAAAGAGAAAAAGAAAATTAAAGAGCAAAGCTTCCGAGGTTGGGTCCAGTACCCCAACAGCGGAGCATGGTGATGATGCAAAGGATGTTGACCAGGGTAATGATCTATCTGAGACTGACTATTGTGTTTATCTTGAAGGAAACTTGGAGAGAAATGAAGGTAATTCGTTTAGAGCTGCTTATTTTCCAAACTTACGATATAGTAAAAGGCTCGGTTTACCTCCTCCTCGTTGTTAACCATGCTCCCTCTGAACCCATACGTATGCCAGTACTTCATGTTTGCTAATGCTTCTTCCTTCGATCACGTTGATACCCGGAGAGGTATGCTGCATTGTCGGAAAATTTATGTACCTTGCTTCCTTTTTGTCTTCGTAATTACTAATATGTTGCTTCCTATTTCCTTTGTTTTAGGTATTGCCCCTGTTGGTGTTGCTGGAAAAGCTCAGGCGGAGGTCATGGACTTGTTGGCTCAAAGTGCCCTTGCTCGTGATCGTGAGTATGATAACTTCCTGATGATGACTTTTCCTCTGGCCACTCTTGGTGAAGGAAATTGAGATAACCTCTTTCCACCTTGCTCCTAGGCAACCCTTATTATATGCCCCTACCTTTTGCGAAGGGTGAGGGTACGCAGTCCTCCTAAGTACACCAGGAAGAGGTAGGATGAACCTCATGCTCTAGAAGCTAACATCTTGGGTAAGGAAATCTTTAAGGATCCTAGTATTTGCATGTTAGCTTTTGACCGTATTGTTACTCTTGCGGAGTTGGAGAGGACTGAATCTATGTCCTTACTTCAGTTATCCAACCGAATGGATGTTCTCACTGCTTTCCTCGTTTCTCATAGCACATAGATGAATTCCAGATATACCTCCTTTGTGACTTCAAATGCTCGTCTTTAAGACAAGGTTAAGGTTAAAATGGATCAGCTTGTCGAGCTCCGCTCCGAGTTAATGACTTGAAAGAGAATCATGAGAAGGTTTAACAAGATTACCATGCTCGTGATCAGGAGAATAAGTACTTGCTTGATTTAAATGATGCTTCGTCTAATGATGTTAAAAAATTGATGGATCAGCTTGCCGAAGGTGAGGCTGTTGTTGCTAGGTCAGTAGATGAGCTGGCTCACACTAACTCAAAGTTTTCTGAACAAGCACTTGTCATGAGGGATCTGATGACATCAAAAAACGTTTATTTTATAACATCATTTATCCTAGCTAAATTGCTCGTTCTATATTATTTATGCATGAATTGGTACTTAATTGTTTATATTGGTTATTTGCAATAAATATCGAGCAATTGGTAAAGTTTAACTAAAAGGTGCACATTTTGGAGCTTAAATGAATAAATCAAGAATCTGTTGTTCTAACAACCAATACGCCGTATCCATCATGGAAGATACGGCGTATCTGCACCTGAACTTCACAATAAACCACAAAGTCATAAAGAACCAATAGCCGTATAACAGAAGAGCCCATACGCTTCCGTATTCGTATGTCAAGTATTAGATCTATTCTTGAATATAATCGTGGTCCCTACTCCAAGAAAACTCTAATATGCCGTATTGAACTCCTTCAATACGGTGTATCGACCAAATTCCATAGGCTATAAATACCGAACCTTAAATACGAATTTAGTGTGCAATTTATATACCAAAGACTGAGAGAAGGCAGTAGTAACCACACAGTTTTCGATTTTTTTTTTTTAGAAGAGAAGAGGAGCAACAAAGCACTTGCAACGCCCTTCAATCCATAGGAAACCCTTGTAAACTCTTATAATCTTAGTATACGTTCGATTGTTGGTATCATTCATTAACTTGGTTAGGTTACCTTAATCGTTCGTTTATCAAACATGTATTCTTCTACAATGCTATTTGGCTATTATAACCTATGGATAATTTAATGTTTGGTTTATGTTTATTCTGATTGCATCTTGTAAATTATGTGTTGTCTTATGTTTATCAATTTATACTCGCTTATGCGTTTAAGTATGTGACCTATCATTCAACTGGGTCTAGAAGGCAGACCAAGTTAGACTAGATACCGGGATAACTCTCCATATTAGGATTTATCTATCTAGACTAATAGGATCACAAGTGACGTGTTGTCTTTACTCCTGGTTTAGTGAACAAGTTAGACTACCAAGTGACCTAGAATCAACAAGTGACGTTCTAATCCTTTGAGTAAAGATTTGGACAAGTGGACTATTAGTATATAAAGACGTCGTTTAAGTAGTTAAGTTGTAAAGTTCTCGTTGAGATAGGATCAATAAGATCACCATTATAGTCTCTAGTTAGATTTATAAACAACCCGCGAAGAGGTTTATTCGGATATTTAGTGTAATTATGACAGAATTGCCAAGTACTAGGTCTTAGGAAGAAGTACCGCCTAAGTCTAGGAATGATATATCAACAATCACACAGGACAATCATTGCACTTATAAACTAAAACCAACATTATATTTGATTAAACATGGTTAGTATGTTTTCCTTACATAAGGCTTGATCATTTCTCTATCTTCTAGCTATTTAAATTTGGTGTGTATTCGACCTTATCTAAGTTAGGTAACCTCTAAACTCGTGCTAGTCTTCAGGCTAAACCCCCCGCCCCCTTTACCATTAGTTTAGGTTTAACTTAGGTATAACTTAGGTATAACTTATACTAACTTAGATAACTAAAATATTGATAAACTAAGTATTAACGTTCTCGCTCTTAGTGATCAACACCCTACTTACCAACGAAACTACAACTGATCGGGTACACTACCCGTTAGTGTTGTTCTTAGGTTTAGTCGGTAAAATTTAAATAGTAAAACTTGATAACAAATAATACCTACGCACAACGACACAATAGCTAGCTCTTTAAAAGTCTGAATCTCAAAGGTACAGGGACATGGCCGCTACTGAGCAGCTTTTTGATGTTCTCCAGAGTGAGGTTACTCACTTTCTGAGCTCTAATTTTGACGGCCTTGTCCGTAAGTTGTTGTCTAGTGATGAGTTTAATGCTACCCTTGCTCGCATTTTGTCTCTTGGTATCACTTTCGGTGTTTAAAGGGGGTTGTGCATGGGTCACACTAATGTTGAGTTTCAAAAAGGTTTCAAAATTCGTCCTTGGGGCCCAGGCCGAGTTTGATAAAGCCATTGCTAATATTCCTTTTACCCACTTTCCTTTCCTTGCCAAGATATCTGAGGCAACCGAGAGTACTCTTTCGGAGGTGGCAAGCATTCAGCCAGACAAGATTGCTCGTCCAGCTGTATCTGCTTCTGCTCCTGCCACATCTTTTCCTACATGCAAGACGTTTGGCTGGACTTCTACTCCGAAGGCATCTGAACCAACAGGGCTTGCTCATGATGCCTCTCCTTCCTAGGCTTGATTTATGTAATGAACTTTTTAGTGTTTGTACTTTGTAACTATTTAGACAATTATCTATTTGTATGGTGTTGTAAGGATGCGAATCCTTTTTGTATTTTTATGTGGTGCTTAGCTTGCACTATTCCAGATGCCCTAGTGCTCTGGATTACTCAATGGATATACGTGTGACACGATACAAAAACACATTTTCGGAGGGTCTTGGTTGATCAAAGAACATAAGATATGCCATAGTGTTTTAGTGAGAGAAAGTAGAGAGAGGGTGAGATAAATACTATGTGTTTATTAGAAAGAGAAAGGAAAAACAATAATGAACATCCACCCCCCCATAGAGAGACATAGGGGGTATTTATAGCCTAATACAAAGCTAACTATCCCACTTATACATTATTAGTCCCTGTATATAGCAGTTGGTCTATAGCTAGTTCAATTCACGTGTAAGACGCCAGTTTTACAAAATAGTAAGGCTAACAATCTCCCTCCAAGATGGTGTCACACGTGAATTAGTTACAATGTTTCCTACAAGTAAAAATAAAGAAAAATGATAAGAATGAAATCCAGAATTCCTAAAGATAGACTTCAACGACCTTGATCTTCTTGAATACTCCAGCTTTATTTCTTCAGCTTGTAGAATCTAGTTGAGTTTTAACTCCCTCCCAACTAGTAGGCTCTTTTTCTTCAGCTCCCTCCCAAATTGACATCACTGAGACTGATAAGAATCAATGCACTAGTCTTCTTAAAGACCTCCTTTCTCATTTAGGATACATTATGGGAGGGATGATATCATCAACATCGTCTCACTTAGGAAGCGTTCATGTCTTGTTGAATTCAGTCTAAAAACCTAAAGTACACACATTATCCCTTTTTCAAAGTCAAAACCGTAGCACCAAAATCAATTAAGACCCAAAAATGCACTTTTCTCCCTCCGGGAAAGTGCAGATATGAATTGCTACACCAAAGTCAATTAGGTCCTGAGTGTACGCAATTTATCCCTCTATGTAGTCAAAATGGTAACATCAAAATGGTAACGTAAAAAATCAACTAAGTGTAGGATGTACACATTTCTCCCTCCAGGATGATGACTAATTGAGGAATCATCCTACTCATGTGTACATCGTATATCAACTGGAACTGCTTACTTAGCTTCATATACCCGTGATTACATAAGCAATACTCTGTGAGAAGATGTCCGAACGTACTCTCTTTACAAATCTCTCTTGATCAACCCGATCTAAATCCCCTTATCTATTCGGTGGGCTAATACTTATGACCACTGATGGAGATAACCCGATATAACAAACCAGAGAATGAAGCAAAATCCCATACTTGTGACTTAATCTTGTACTATCTGTGTGACGAAGAGCGGTGCAGAGGCAAATCTATAAGTACCATATACTCACCCAAAAGTATATAAAAAATACAACACCTTTTGAAAAACTCCTCAACTACGTGAGCCACTGAGTACTACAATGTAACTCCTTAAAGTGATAGATACTTTGTGGGTATAGGGAGAAAGAATCACAAAAGCACTAGATATCCAAGTCTTCATCACAAACACAAGTCATCTTCGTTGTGAAGAAAATAAGAACCAAATATGAAATAAGTACACTCCCTGTGAAAGTCTACTTCAATCCCAAATAAGTAACATCGTATTATAACCTCATAGTCATTTAAATTCATCACTAGCCTTTAAGAGTGAAGGTGAATTTTGATAAGGAGCATTTTAGCATTAAGTGTTGTGTTTGCTTTGGTGTTATGGAAGGTGTCTAAGTTTGGTTCTAGATGAAAACATGTGAAAGTGGCCTTAAAATGATTTTCAGTACAAATCACCGAAATTGGTGTACCAGAAAATGAAATTCGGTTGAAATCACCAAAAATGGTATGTTTCTCCTAATAAAAGTGGTATAAATCGCCTGTAAGTTTCGCTTGATACATGTATGTTTCACCAAAAACATGTATGTTTCGCCTGAACCATGTATGTTTCGCCTGTAACATGTATGTTTCGCCTGAAACATGTATGTTTCGCCTGAAACATGTATGTTTCGCCTGAAACATGTATGTTTCTCCTGAAAGTAGTATAAATCGCCTGGCTATGGTATGTTTCGCCTGCCACATGTATAAATCGCATGTACTTGATTTTGTCTTTTTGCCAAAAAACAAAAAATCGTCCATTCATTTTGATATTCTTCACATAAGCACTTGAGACACCCAATTAGGATGGCAACGGGGGAGAAAAACCCATAACCCTTGGGTACCCGCACGTAAATAGGCGGGTAATCTTGTTATTTTTTACCCGCAGGCGGGTTGTGGGTGAAAATTTATGCCCATCGGTAGGTGACGGGTGGGTGACGGGTAATGCATACCCATCATGGCTGTACCCATTTAAGAAACCCATGAGTGTACCCGCCTAAATACCCACGGGTGCACCCCTAAACCCATTTGTGTTAAAATAAAATTTATTATACTACTTAAATATTTGTGAGGTTGTTGGTATATATTTAATAACTATCAAAGTCTATAGACTACAGAGTAAATTAATAGTTTCTTTGAGTTACAAGACTAAAAGATGAATATGAAAGATCAAACTTTCAAAGATTTATACATGATATATCTCAGTACATGTATGTGATTTGGTGTAATGATGATTAATTTTTCTAGTTTCATACATGTCATTAAGTATTTTGTGAACTTGGTATTTAGAAGAATGATATGATGTCTTATTACTCAGTTTCATAGTTAGTTTACATATCATGGTTTTATGAGTTTGTTCCATTTCACAAACCCATGGGTTTACCCACGGGCGATGGGTACCCACGAGGATGGGTATGGATAAAAAGTTATACCCAATTGGTGGGTGACGGGTGGGTGGCGGGTGAGAAAAAAATCACGGGTTCGGGTGACGGGTTTGATAAACCCATACCCATTACACACGGGTGCCATCCCTACTCCGAATAAGCAACACACAAACACCAAACGCCTTAAGGCTCGTGATACCACTTGTAGGACTAACGAACACCTTTTCAGGGGGCTATGATTGATCAAAATAAACAAGGGAAACCATGGTTGTTTCTAGTGAGAGAAAGTAGAGAGAGGGTGAGATGAATACTATGTGTTTATTAGAAAGAGAAAGGAAAAACAATAATGAACATCCACACCCTCCATAGAGAGTCATGGGGGTATTTATAGTCTAATACAAAGCTAACTATCCCACTTATACATTATTAGTCCCTACGATATAGCTGTAGTCTATAGCTAGTCCAATTAACGGTGTAAGGACGTCTGCCTTTAAACAAAATAGTAAAGCTAACAACGCGTCTTACTACTTGTTGTCTTATTCCACTTTTACATTCCTTCTATGTTGCAATCTAATTATATTTTGATGTGTCCCCATGATTGCTATGTTCATGTTTGTCTTGTGTATTTGTTTGTTTCTTAAGCCTCGACAAGGGTGTGTAGACCGACGCAGAGTATTCACCAACTCTTTGCGTATTAAGCATACATACTTTTGACAATTCTTATTTAAATCTCTAAACAATGCTCTTCATTAATAATCTGGAATCCACCAAAAAATTACGAGAACCGCAAAAAGGATAGGCTTAGAGGGGTGTATTAAGGGTATCTTGTACTAAAAATGAGTGCATAGCAAGGGTGTGGGGGTAGTTATATGACTAGTGAGATCATCATAACCATAACAAATGAAGGCTAAAAACAAGGGTTATCCTAATGCCTCTTATCACTTAGCAAATCCTAAACGCACGAATGCCATCTCACTAGCAGTCTCGGGATGAATCGCTAAAGCAAGTTCTAGAATCTATAATACTACCGGTACACTCTTATAAGCATTAAAAATGAATGTTTTTATTTCTAAAGATCTAGGGGCGAACCTCATATTTTGGGGGTGGAATTTTTTAGTGGTAAGGTTTTGTGCTAGTCATATAACTCTTCACTGAGACGCTTCTAATACTACAGTTTCACCAGTATATGCCATATTTTTTTTAATTTGGGCTAAAATTACCGTCCTAAACTATGTTTCGGTATATTACACATCTTTTTAAGAACAAAGCAAATGCAAATGAAAGAATAATTTCTAAGGCTTTTATTACCCCCTACACTTATTTTTAACATTGTCCCCAATGTTCTATGAGTACCCAAAAAAGGAATAAAGGGAAGATAAATAAAAAGAGAGAGAAACTATACTCTCCTGGTTTGCTCAATATCGGAGAAGAAACGAGAAAAACTGGCTAAATCGTCATCTAAGAATCGTCCAAGTGAAAATCCAATGAACTTCCGAACTCTCCTCATCTAATATAACCCGTGAATCAAAGACAAAACAACTATACCAAGAGTAAAATCGGCGAGAAATAATATACAACCCTATTAACGATAAATTAAAATCCTAAGAAAGCAATAAAGATATAATGTTAGTACTAATGTAATCGTTGCTTTCTGCAAAATTTAGAAAATTAAAAATTCTGGAAATTAAACAAAAATATCTTTTCAAAAATTTGAAAAACGCGGATTTCTCCATTGCTACAGTGCTAACGCCGTCAGGAATTAATCCTGACGTCGTCTCCATGCATTGAGAAATTTTGCGTTTTTGTTTTCGGGAAAAATTTCTGCAAACATGACCTATTAATGATTTCCTGGAAATTTTTTACTGCATAAGCCACAAAAACGGTTAGTACAAACATATGACTCAAAACAAACAAATAAAACATAAAAGTGCGAATTAACTTAAACTATCTATTTTATATGTTTGAGATGGTTCTTAAAAACCGGATATTTTCCCTTACACTTATTTGATGTAAAATATATTTGATTGCAATTAAGACGAAGTTAAAGACAAAATAAAGCATGATCACATATAATTCAAACATATAAGACAAATAATAAAAATTAAAAACACACGACACTCCTAAAATGAAAAAAAATAAAAGATTGGGTTGCCTCCCAATAAGCGATTTTCTTTATTAACGAGTCTTCTAGCTAGACTCGGAGTCACTCTCCTAGGAATCATGGAAATGTTCCAAGTCGATGATATCGCATGGCTTTTCTTTTTTGTATAGTTTCCTAGTTGTGGGAATTGACTGAAAAGTTCTATCAAAATTTTCTCCATCAGGGTTAATTATTTCGATACTAATGTGCCACGCACCATCTCCTTCCTTTGGTGGCCTCTTCCAATCTATTTTCTTATCAATCAAATCCTTCGATTCCCACATATTTCCCTTAAGATTTATAGGTATAACTCCTAGCAATTCCACCATATTCCTAAACACTAGTACATCTTTAAACGGATTGAGTTCGGCGTCCCTAGCTATTTCCAATTCCCCTAGTAAATGGTTATTCATGAAGTCTTTCTCCAAATAGTAAGGGGGTCGAGGACCTATGTAGTTCGTACTAGGTCATGATTCGTAAGAGTTTCGATTTGCTAAGGTAGTCCAATATGGTGTATCCACATGACCTAGGCCGATTTCCTTAACTCTAAATATCGATCTAGTAACTCCTTCTCCTACCGTTATCTTAGCTTTGTTACAATCTATTACGACACTAGTGTTTGCTAAAAATCCTCTTCCTACAGTAGGGGGCACGTAGGGTCCTTTTCTATATATATGACGTAAAAGTCCTCTAAAAGTTTTAATTTTCCTACATATTTCCTCTACATTTTTCTCAATTCCTACGGGATTACGACATTAGTTCCATCACTAACCTCAAAGACCATTCTCGGTCTCTTCTATTATTCTAATATTAGCGTTTTGAAGAGAATATAATTGGGGATTTAGTTATCACTAGTCCTATTTCGGCTAATGTATCAAAGGCTTGGAGTCCCATAGTCTACAAGGTAAGTTGAATAATCCAGGATCCTTCATTTTCTTTGGCATTACGCCTTGAATGAATGTGGACTCATTTTTGCCTAACTCAAGACTCTCTTCATATTTATCCAAAATGGCGTTGTACATGGGAGCATGAGCTAGAACTTCAAGAACCGGTAACTTAAGATGCAATTCTTAATATTTCTTTCTTCTAAAGCTCTTTTTTGGGTTGTTTTTGTTTTGGTGTTTCAATTTTTTTGACCGTAAAGTTTTAACTTGTAGTTGGTCTTTTGAAAATCATTTATTGATTTGAAACACGTTTTAATAGCATTGACCGAATTGAAGGGATGGGATAAACTTTGAGGATCTTGCATTGGGTAAGAACGAACAGACAAAACCAAAGAGGTGGGGTTAACATTCAATTTTGGGTTCTTAACCGTGTCACTTGGAAGTGCTCCCGTCATTCGGTCATTAATGGCCTTCAAGAAAGTGTCAATTTTATTGGTCATCTCGCTTTGTTGTGGTTTGAAATCAGCTTCAAACTTAGATAACCTAGCGTCTTGAGGTGCCATAAAGTTAGACACCAATCCCTCGAGGTTCGATTGATTGTTAAATTTTGGGGATTGTTGTTGAAGGTGCAGTTCGGGAATGAACCATTTGATTGAAAACAGTTAGGTCGGTATGAAAATTTGTTTTGAGAATTGTGAGGTTGCCTTCACCTAAGGTTTGGGTGAATTTTCCATGATGGATTATAGGTGTCACCAAGGTTATTTTGCTCGGGTTGAAAGTGAACCACTTACCTTCTGCTTCAGCACGTTTTTAAAAAGTGAAAGAATTTTACTTTGGTGGCTCGTTAAGGTTTCGTGAGTGTGGGTTTGAAGAAATTGCTTCATCATATTCTTGAGGAATATGTGTTGAGCTTGTTTTAGGTGTCATTCTTGACCCTTTTAGTAAGTAACTAATTTGATCTTCAAGCTCAAGAAGTCGTCGATAAGGCATTTTTGGTATATCATGAGGTAAAGAAATTGCCTTGACCGGTTTAGCAAAGTGCCTTGGATCATTCCAACCCTCATGATCATAAAGAGAAAGATTCTCTATGATTTCCCAAGATTCTTCGGCATTCTTGTCGCGAAGCTTGCCGTCGGGCGCTGACGGCGCACCAATTTGACACTTAAGATGAAAAGAGACATGATCATAGAAAATTTGGATTTGGAGCCAAAGATCAATGTCATGGTGAGCTACTTTTTGAAGTAAGTTCTTGAAACGAGTCCATGCTTCGGAGAAAGATTCATCTTGATGTTGTTGTAACATTAAGATGTCATTTCGGAGTTTAGAAGTCCTTCCTGGTGGAAAGAATTAAGCAAGGAAACACGTAGTGAGATCCTCCCAAGTGGAGATGGATCCCGCGGAAGACGTTCAAGCCAATTGCTAGCTTGATCGCAAATGGAAAATTGAAATAAACGCAATCGCTTCATTTCCCTATTTGTAACATCAAGGTCAAGTGAGTCCACAAGTTTTAGAAAATCCTTAAGATGTTGTTTTGAATCCTCGAACCCAAGTCTGTGGAATGAGCATCCGTTTTGCACCAACCGGATGGTGTCGGATTGTAGAGGCACCACATTGTTCCCATCGGGGAGCTCAATGGTGTTTCGATAGCCCTCATGGCTAGGTCTAGAATAATCTCCTAAGGTACGAATAGGATTTTCGTCTCCCATAGTGGTTAAAAAAAGAGAAGGTTTTACAAAACAAAGGGAACAAAGAAAAAGATAGACTACGAGAAAGCTAATTGATAAGAAAATAAAATCTCACTTGATAGGAATCTTGTGAATGTCCTAAGCTAAATAGAAATCGAAACCTAGACTATACCCACGCAGCAGCGCAAAAAACTTGATGCGGTTGTTGTAAACGCAAAAGTTTTACAACTCCCTAGCCGAGTACCTAATCGTTGCAGTGTAGTATAGGCAAGACTCCGGGGTTGTTATCGTTCTCTAGGGGAATAGTTTGTGAAGGCTCAAATTAAATGTAATTAAGGTCTAAGGGTTTGAGAGAAAATTAATTTTGTATTTTTATATTTTTTAGAAAGTAAGTAAAATCTCGGGTTTGAAGGGGTTTTTGTTTTAAACTAATAAACTAAATTAAATCTAAACTAACTATGTGGAAACTCGTATAGGTAAACAAACGTGCTCACTTAATCATGCACTACTCCTTAGT
>BQNB010093953.1:0-26236 GCA_026074375.1 Tanacetum coccineum
CATAATGTATTGTTTTCATTACCTCATTGGTAACTTTTAGGATCATCGAATAAAAAGCACAATTAAGTGTCTAAAAGATTTTTGCAATTTTTGTGGGAAAAACAGGTACGTGAGAACAAAACAATAAGCAAGCAACATCAAATCGATAGATTCCCTTCCCCAAACTAAAACGAAACATTGTCCTCAATGTTTAAAGTCGGGTTTCTACGAAAATCTAAGCCGTTTATGAATTATGCAAAGATAAACGTTAATCGATAATGATGAAAGGATATGGATCTCCCCAAACTAATTTCACACAAAGGATGAGAAGCTCGAGTAGAACGGGACAAATCAACCGGACACGAGAGGCTTCAAAGAATTTGTTGGGTTGATCCTACAAAAATCACAACAAACAAGCAACAAACATCGAGAAATCGGAAAGAGTACAAGCCTCTCTCAACACAACACATTAGATAGAAAATAGAAAGAAAATAGAAAGGATAAGCATGGGGTGAACTCCCACGAAGCGGCTTGTTTTTGGTCACCGAGTCGCAAGCTCGACTCGATCCCTGAATTTAGTTGTCCTTAGGGAGAGCAAATATGGAAGAAAGAAACTTCCATAAAAAGGCCAACGGCTTTAAGAAATGAAATGTGATGATGCCGGGATCAAAAATGAGATCTTCACTCCCGGTGGAGCAAGATAAAGGAGAAACCTCGGGATAAGTGAGAAATGGTAGAAATGTACGGATGGTAAATGTGAAGGAATCGTCCTCTTCAACATTTGAAACAACTATATTTTCACCTTCTCCTGGTTCAAAAGATTCATCATTATAAAGCATATCAAGACAAACATCCGGTGGTTCTGGAGGAGGACGAGGTAATGATGGATTATCAAAATGAAACGACTCATACTCGGGAAGAGAGTAATTAGCATGAGTAGTGGTACTGCCACTTCTTGTCTCTTTCGTATGATCGCTAAAAGACTCGAATTCGGGTAAGGAATTATCCAAAAAAGAAAGAGAAGTTTCGGACGAATCACTATCCATGATGGGAATAAGATTGTCTTTCAAAGATTTGATATTATAAATAAGACGACTAACGTTCAACAATTTTTCACGAAGGATAACGTCTTGGATTTAAAGGATATCTTCTAAATCAAACTTTCTTTCGACTTCATTTACCTCCTCTAAGCTAACGTACTCGACGTCCTCAAAATCATCGTCATCACTTGAAGTATCATCATTTGAATCAAAATCAGCTTCAATAATTCCCGGTGGAATTGGAGCAATAGGAGCGAGTTCATCGGCGAACTCCTCGAGAATAGGGTCAATCTTAGAAGAATAATCAATCGAAGTATCACGGTTGATTAAAGATTCCAAAAGGTCGGACTCAACATTAATATGACCAATATCACAAATAGGCATATCACACGAATCATCGGAAATTCCCTCAAACTCACTTGGGATTGGGACAAGGTTCTCAACACTAGACTTTATTACTTCGTCCGATTCCGTTGCCGAAATAGTATCGAGATGCTCATCCCCCATATTTAGAGAATTATCGACTTCTTTGATCGGTAAGTCGGGTGTGATTGATTTAGACGTGGAATATCGAGCAATAATATCTCCTGAAGGAATATAATCATCCTCGTCATCACAAGTAACAGAAAGCATGTAACGACAGGCAGCAGCATACTTTTCATCTTCGTAAGCTTTCTCCTTTTTTCGAACTTCGCTTCCCCATATATTAAAATCTTGCTTAAGTTTTCGAATTCTAATCTCACAATCTCTCTCGTATTCTTCATCAATCTCCTCTCCTCGAAATCTTTTATAACCCAAATCATTTATTATTCCCTTAATCTCTCTATCGACCAATTGCTGTTCATGCATCATTTCCTCGATACTCATATCCTCTATTTTCTTTCTTCGATCTCTTATTATTTCTTCAAGTTTTTCTTCCATTTTATTAAGGACTTGTAGAATTCCTTGATGATCGACGGAGTCTTGCGGGGGTTGTGGTTGGTTAAAACCGGAATAATCATAACTCGGATTAGGTTCATAGCAAGTTTCATTGATCGGTTGACATTGATAATCATGATGAGGACCTCCGCAATAAGCACAACAAAGACATTGTTGAGAAAAACTCAGTGAATTTTGTAGATAATAATTATCATTAAAGTTTTGATTGTAACACTGCTCCTGTTCATAGACAAACGGGAACTGTGGTGAACAATCATAACCATAATGAGCATTATTTCCACATAACTCACACAAGTAAGTCTCAAACTGGGGTTGTGGAGGGTGGTAAGAAAAATTTGGAGAATTATCAACAAAGTTAGGCTTTGAAACATGAGGTAATGAATAGCATGACGAATCTAAACTTGGTAAAGTTTGTGGAATTTCATTAATGGTTTGATAGCATGGCTCCAGTTTAGAAATGATCGGATCTTTTGGTAGACAATTATAACCGTAATGAGCACCTTTACCACAAGATTTACAAATGCATTGTTGACAAAAAAATTCCATCTAATGAATCACCGCACTCATAACAACAATTATGATCAATATGTGGAGGATCTTGCGAAAACTTTACACTGGGGTCTTGATTGACAACGAATGGCTCTCGAAGAGCATTAACAACGTTGGTATTATCATCGGATGATTCGGAAGTATCTTGAAAGTCTTTAAAAATTCCATTTTCAACACAATACGCAAGAAAATCTTCATCGAATTTCTTTCGTAAAAATGCACATACACGACAACTTGGACCATCAACCGGGGTTCCACATCTTGCACAACGCGGAGAAGAGTCGGGTTTGGGAACAAGAATCTTGTCGTCAAGACTCCCTATCGAACAACATTCTTTAGTGTACAATCTTCCACAAGTCGAGCATTCCTTAATTGCGTAACGGGGATTCAAACGATGAGACGCCATAAGAATTAAACAATTTAGAGGGTTAAGAAAAAGAATTAAATAGATAAGAAGAAAAAGAAGATTATTTTTGATTTTTTCGATTTTTATTAATTAACAATGAATTTTAACGGTTACACGAAAGAGACTTAAACCAAATAATCAACTACTTCTCGGTAGCTCTTGAAAATTGCTTTTCAAGGTGAGCCGTACTTCGTAGAGACACAAATGGCAAGTGTTAAATCTTTAGTCCGATTTGGGAACCAATAAGTTCACCGGAAATTATTATGATAACATCTCCGTTGAGAATGTTATATTTTGGTATTTTTACGAATTGGTGATTTTGATTACTTAATTAGAAAGGAAGATTTTTTTTATATTTTTGATTTTTCTATTTTTTTTATCTTTTACTTATACTAAAAAGAAAATGAAAATATTTTTTTACTTTTTATATTTTATAATTTTTTTTGGATTTTTGAATTATAAAACAAGAATGAAACTTTCGAGGGTGAAAGGATCTTCAAACCAAATCAACAAACACAAAACGTAGGAATCTTAAACACTAGTCCCCGGCAAAACGAATATTCTTCAATAATCGTTCACGACTTCCCCGGCAACGCGCCAAAATTTGGGGTTGTGGTAAAAAACTATTGTTATACATATATAGATTAATCTCGTAAGAACTTTTCCAAAATACTTCTCAACCACGCAAATATAAGGTAAAAAAATCTCACAAAAGAAAAAACAGACATTCGTATATTTTTATCCGAAGTATTGTACAACTCGTGTCGTGTCCCCTACAATCGTGAGATTGAGAATTAAGAATGATTCGGACTCGAGCTTAGAATGATAAAGGATATTTGATATTGTGATGTACACTACCAATTAATAAGCCAGAATAGAAAAACAATTAACTACACGAAAATTAAATGCATAGAAATTTATTAATGCTGGCTAAAACTGAACACTTAACAAACTAAAGCACGGACTATTAAACAAAAATTTATACTAAAAAATCACAAATTAAAATGAAAATTTTTAGGAAAAAGAATTAGATTTCTTAGTATTTTTTGAATTTTTATTATTTTTCTAAATTTAATGAATTAATCAAATAAACTTTTCTTAAAAATTAAACACTAAAATTTTTCTTTTATTTTTCAAAAATACTAGATTTAAAATGAAAATAATGCAAAAAGGAATTTTAATTTTTCAAACTATTTTTCTATTTATATGATTATTCCTAAGAAAACGATTATTGACTAAATTCTATTTTAATTCCTAGAAAATACAAATTTAACTGAAAAATATGGAAAAATGATTTTTAGAAACTACAAAGGTGCAGAAAGTTATAAAAAATAAAAGCCCTAATTTCTACTTTTTAGTTTTCAACTAATTTGATTTATTAAAATCATACCTAAATTACTAATTATACTTATTAATAATAAAAAAGAAAATTAAAAGAAAATAGGAAAGACCCAAAAAGGGTAGAAATGTAGATCAAAGAAGAGAACAAGGTAGCGGAGAACTTGAAGAAAGTTACACTATAGTGAAAACAGTTAACCCTAAACTATTAGAAAATTACAGCATAAAACCCTAAAACGATTTTCACTATTTTGGCTTATTAAAATTTGCTTTTCAGAAAAAACTTAAAACTACAAAGTTGCTAAAGGGCTTATTCTAAACAACATTAATGAAGGCACTTTCAACTTTTAACGACTCAATAAGCTAGAAAATTAAGCTTTCTATTCTGTTACAGAAACAAGGGGTTAAACTATTTTTTTTTGATTTTGGCTTATTTCTAGCTTATTTATAGATAAAATTTGAAACTAAAAGAAGCTATATGTAGCTTAAGATGTACACTAAAGGTCTTTGAAAAGAAATAAGCTAATGTTAAACTAAAATAACAAGAAAAATGATATTAAAAAGTGCTAATTCTTGTTTATGTCTGAGATAAGCTTTTTCTATTAAGCTAAACTACTGATTTTTAAGCCTTAAAAGCTGCAATTCTAACAATGAGCTATTCTACTTATCTTGAATTAACCTAGGTAAAAGGACTTTGATATTAATATCTAGAAAAGAGAACTTCAAAAGTAATAAGCTATAATCCTAAACTTGCTACTATACTACTTTAGCAGTAAAATTTAAGCTATATTAGAAACTTGAAAGTGAAATTTAAATGATGAATCTTATTAAGCTAATAGAGTTCTAAGATCATGCTTAATGCTAAATTCTATAACCTAATCACCTAGATTAAAGAATAGCTAAAAAAATGAATAGCAACAACAGTTTTGACTGTTGTTGCTGATGCATTTGACAAATGTTCATATGCAGGACAAATTTACTACTCTAAAACTCTTAAACTCTCTAGTTTTATGTTCCTAATCCTGTAACAAACAAGTGTTGATTAATGAAATGAATGAATACTTTTAAATCTATAACTACTTATCTTCAAAAAAAACTGCCCTGGTGCTAAAACAATTTTTTAAACTCTAAAACTTTAAATTCTACTAACTAATTTCTGAAATCCATTTGAATCTTGATTGTATCATTAAACTCAACTGATTAAAGTAAATTTTCCACCTAAGTTTGACTTTAAAAGTCAGTTTCACCTAAATCCAAACACTACTTAAAACTAACTTCCCTAAACTAATTTCTAATCTAGAATTAACTTTAAAACCAATCTGCCAAAACTTTATAACTACACTTACTTAAACTAAACTATTGTAAGCTTCTCAACTCCTAAAAATGCCTAGCTTATTAAAAAGAAATAGCTAGTTTATCAGCTACTATTGACCTTCAAACCGTCTATTGGACATGTTTTTTAAGAAATGAAAAAATTCAACAATACTAAACAATAAAACTAGAACATATAATAGACGAGCTAATCTAGGACTGATTAAAAACCTTTATTAAAGCAAGATGTAAAACAATAAGCTAATCAAATTAAGGCATGAGTTAAACTAAAATTGAAAGTTTAAGATTAAAACCTTAGTTTATGTAGCTCAGAAACGAAAGTCACTTCTTGTTTGAGAGAGTGACCTTCAATTCAAGACCTATATGGCTCCTAGCCTCTATACCTTGAGCTTAAAGCTCAATAAGCTAAATAAGCTTTAACTAGCTTATTTCTTCTTTGAACCTTCAAACTTGAATCAAAAGAACTTAAATGGACATGATTGAATGTAAATTGATTGTAAAAAGTAAATGAATCATTAAGGACAGAATTCTAAATGAATTTGAGCTTATTAACATGAATAAGCTCAAAAGAGCTTATTAAGAGCTTATGAGGTAAAATTTACTTGAAATGGAAATCGAAGCTTAAGGAAATTTGAGAATTGAATTATTAATACTCAATTGAAGATGTACAAGCTGAAAGAAACAAAGGTACAAGAGCTTTAAACTGAATTTGAAAAATGCTTAAAAAATTGCTTAAAAGGTAAAAAAAAACATTAAAAACTGAAAAACTAAAAACTAACTCAAAATGAGTCCTAAGCTTCCTATTTATAGAGGATGGAAGAGGAGAGGTTGAGAGCTTATGGAATTTCAGCCGTTGATCATATTTAAATCCATTTCCAGCCGTTTGATTAAGTTAATGAGGTGTCAGGACCAATAAGGTGTTGCCACGTAGGCTAAATGATGTGGGGAAGGGTTTAGAACAAGGTTTAACACTTAAAAGGAGCGGGGGTTGTGGAAAAATCGAAGGTGGATGGGAAGCGACAGGCAGTCCTTCACTATCATAGATTACTCTCTTTTTCTTTGAACGCTTGGGCTTAGGAACTTCAGCTTCAATAGGTTTGGTAACAGGAACGGATGGCTCAACATTATCCTGGCCAGCAATGGAATCAAATCCATGATCTCCACCATCACCAACACTTGCGTCTCCAACAAATTCCCTATCCACACTAGCCGACAACTCTCTGGAGGAACGAACCACGGAGGTCAGAAGTAGGGTAACGGTGCGATGTTTGGCCACAGTGACAATAGGTCTCTCATTTTCAGCTCTGGGTCTCTCAACAATCCTCATCTTGCGGGGATCAACGGTGCGGATAAAAGCATTCAAATCCATCGCTACAAAAAACAACAAGCAAAAAGGATAAGGAAACAAGAAAAACAGGAAAAATGCAAACAATAATCAAAGTGCATACGGAAAATAGAACCCACCCTCTCCGTCCTCATACTCAAAGCGGGGATAAGTATCTTTATTCAAAAAGTAATTACGGCTTATGCCAACCCAGCAAAGAAATTCTTCCGGGAACCTAAGGAACGGAGAGGCTTGAGCAATAAGGGTATTAATATGCTCCACATTATATTCAGAGGGGGCAGGAGCTCGATCCTTGACAATATTGGAACCCAAAAACCAACTAAACCGAGCATCGGCAGGGACCACAAACTCATCAACCCAGAAAAAAATGATCATTCCAATTCTTCACGGAATCCAAATTCTTGGAGTAGCAAGCACGGACGTTAGGACGCTTAGTGAACCCAAACCACCCATTTTTGTAATTATGTGTATAAAAGTAGCGGAACAAGCTAACATCAGGTTCAATATTGCAAACACGGCACAAGATTTCAAAATGAGAAACCTTGGCAGATCCAAACACAGACAATTGGGAAAACGGAATGCGGAAATAGGTGAGAACAGACACGAAGAAGGTGGAAAACGGGATACGGTAGTTGGCATAATCAAAGAATCGGGTGTACATTCCAACTTTACCAGTTGGTCTTTCGTGCATGGTGGCATCAGGGCTTGGTAATTGAGGATGAACTTCCTCAGGAACAAAATATTTCGCACAAACAGCATCAAGATGTTCTTGTGTAAGAACACATTTGAGGGATGTAATACTGCCCATAATAAAAGAGAAGAAAAGAGATTAACCTGAATAAAAAAGAAATGCTAGAGTAGAGGAGGCTATGCAACTAGAAAACCTTGAAATTTATCAACAATGGTGGAAAAGAGGAAGAAGATGAAAAAATAAACAGTAGGGCATGAATTGACTATTTATACCCATGGTATATTTAAGTCAGGAAAAGGTAAGATGATGACACGTGCCAGGACACTTCCCAATCAACGGTGCAAAGGTAGAGTAAAAAGATAATGATAACAGCTGGATATGGGACCCAGGCGGTCAAATCACGCAGAATATAAGGGGACACGAGGAACCCACGTAACCAACGACAAACTGCAAAAACGGCGCAAAAGACCCGGAACGAGGCAGGAGCGGAAGAAGATATGATCACGGAACTCTAGTCTAGTAATGCTCACCGCACGCTATAATTGTACCGCGTACAGTAAAGCAAACTAGACTGGGGGGACTTGATGACGTATAGTACGAATACCAAGCTTACTAGGCTTAATTCATAATATACGCATATGGGCCCAGGCCCAATACAACAAATAGCCGGATTGCTAAGCCTGACAAGGGTCACACTCCGGATATTCCAAAGACGCACGTGGGTATCTTTAGAGCCGCACCATTGCGCCTCCGCGGACATACACTGACCGCGAAAGATTACTCGCGTCCGCAGAGACGATTACACGTGGACCCTTGCCCGACAAGGGACCCACTCCGGCCACAAACAGTTATAAGCGAAATACTAGGGAACCTTAGTATTAGGCTTGCCTATAAATAGGGGTCATTTCACACCCTAAAAAGGTACATTCTGTCTAATCATTAGTACACACACATATTCTGACATTCTCTGACAAATATGAATACTTACTCTCACGCCGGAGTCTAATCGTGGGGTCCGTCCCCACGGTAAGACTAACGGTTTACTTTTAATTGTGCAAAAAATCATCTCACTTCTCTTGCTCTAGTACAAGATTGAGCACTCGAGTCGTTTGGAGGCCTGGCCCGACAAAGGACATCAACACCTTGCTAAACCCGACACGAATTTTGTACTAACAATTACAATGCACGTGGTCGCCGTTGTCTTTTTTTTTCTTCGATTTTAGATGTTTGGGATTTTTTTTTCCTTTCAAATTATAATTGTTTATTTTGAGTGATATCATAGTAAAGTATCTTTCATAAAACATTTTGGAAACAAATATTCAAATTGTAAACAGTACTTTTACTTTATTTTACGCACTATAATTTTAGCTAAAACTATATTCCTTGAATACGTACTATTATAACATAATGGTTGTTGCTAACTACTACTTTCGCCAAAAAAAACTATCGTTAACATGTTATCACTGTTCTAGCAAAATTATAACGCTTAAATAAAGCTAATTGGAAGCATGGTCTCATAGAAATTCAAACTTATGGAATACTTTCAATATGAAAAGGAACTTTGTGTTAAACCTTAACAAATGCCCGGTTGTCACTTGTTAGCGTCTGAAAACATTAAGTTTGTTGTATCTGAAAAAATTAAGCTTCTAGAAGTCAAAATACGAGAATAGAAACAAAGATTTTGGCATCTATGATTCTCATGAAATTCACATTGATTCATGGCCGTATCATGCATGTGGCCGTAAAGTAAAAATGAAGCAATTAATCCTATTGGTAATGTGCACATAAGATGTTATCGTGTTTTTATGTTATATTAATCTTGTAGTTTATCCCTAATTCCCTATCAATCTATGTAAAATGCAAGTCCAAGCAACAGAGTATCACAAATCTCGCACGGAAATATACTTGTTATTCTCTTTTTTTTCCCACCCCCAACCCGATTAAAATTTTGACATCTCTGCATCTATAGCGTTTTACGATCTAAAAATTATACCGTTGAATCAAGAATAATTTTCTCTTCAAGTTGAGATCGATATCACATGGTTTTACTCATGCTGCCCCTTAGTAAGCTTACTCCAATATATTTACCCAATTCTGATAACGGAGTGTTATGTTTTTCCTACAATGATTATAGTTTAAAAACTATGATGGCTGTTTTTTGGAATCCCACGGTTACAAAATCGGTTGGTATTGATATCCCTAATGTATTGGACACACATGGAAGTACTTATATTGGTTTTGGGGTTTGTCCTAACACTAGTGACATTAGGCTTGTTAGAATCAATTGTATTGATGGCGATGATCGCTCGACTGTTGATTGGGAGGCTAAGGTTTTTACATTAAGTACACGTGTTTGGAGAATCAATATTAAAAGGTGATCATGTGCCAAAGGTTAGGCTATCATCAGCAACTAATATGATAGCGATCCGAACACAAATGATGTCCCGAAAAACAATATACCGTAGCAAAAGTACCTCAGCTCATGTTAAGGGGAGTGTTTGTTTTAGCTATTTTTAGGAGCTTATTAGCTTATATAGCAAAAATAAGCCCATTGAGGTGTTTAATTTGGATATGCTTAGAGCTTATTTAAGGGGTTCATAAGCTAATTTTTATGGCTTGTTTGGATAAACATATATGTATATAAGCTTATAATACCTAAAACACAACAAACTAAAAATAAGTCGATAGTCAATATAACAAGTTATATGAAACTATATGACATGTAAGATTGAGTGAATAGTGATTAAATATGTGAAATTATTCAAATAATGCAAGTACAAGTAATGATACAATACGTATTATGTGTGTCACATGCGGATAACATAATTGTCTTTAAATCAATATAAATGATCCTTGAAAGATAATTTGTTTATAACATTTACAAGTAAGATTCAGGATCATTGATATTGAAAACAACCATCTAACAGATATCACAAACATCAATCTAAAAATCACACATTCATTGTTTTAATAGCTTAAATTACGCATAATGGAGACTTGAATAGTTAAATGTGAAACTACATGATCTTTATACCTTGCCATCATTATCAATGAATAATAGAATTTGACTCATTAAGCAAGAGTAGTGTTTCCACGTACGACTCCACTGAGAGTGAACCAGCATTACCACTGATTCCAATACCATTGTAAGGTCCCGAGGGTTCATAAACTTCAAGTACAGACGGACAACCACCAATTTCTGTTTCCATTACAGCTTCGCCATTCTTTCTAAACCCTAACTGGGATTTAAAGGAACTGGTCTCATCTTCATACTAAACATCTTACTAAAGGACTTGGTAACACCCTCCTTTAAAATCCATACATCACAAAACGGTATCCCATCATTAAAATTAAATAATGATGAATTAAACCAAGCGACTCCTTGAACTTAAAAGCACTAATATTATCCGCTTCTACTAAACTATCTGGAAGGCAGACTTTACCAAACTCATCATTCTTCGAATCAAACGAAACAATCAAATTAGACATCCTATGACAGCCTGATGCCACAGAATCATATGCTTTCCGATAAATAAACCCTCCAATAGAAACATGGCCATAAGTCAAACAATAAGTTTTAAAAGCAAGCGGAATGTTAGATACACTTTTCCAAACACGTGTACTTAATGTAAAAACCTTAGCCTCCCAATTAACAGTCGATTCATCATCGCCATCAATACAATTGATTCTAACAAGCTTAATGTCACTAGTGTTAGGACAAAACCCAAAACCAATATTAGTACTTCCATGTGGTGACTCTAATACATTAGGGATATCAATACCAGCCGATTTTGTAACCGTGGGATTCCAAAGAACAGCCATCATAGTTTTTAACCTATAATCATCGTAGGAAAAACATAACACTCCCTTATCAGAATTGAGTAAACATAATGGAGTATGCTTGCTACGGGGCAGCATGCTAAGGGGCTCTGGATGGTTAGGGAAGATTTCTGATGTGGGAAAGTATTATCATCGACAATGGTAATATATTTGAAATTTTTATCTAACTCGTACTCGACAAGTAGATGATGTTGCGATTTAGTCTTATGAAGTTTTTGGTGATCGTTGATGAATTCAGAGCTATGGATTAGCAGGGGCGGAGCCAGGATTTCAAGTTAAGGGGGGCTCACATATTATTTTACCATATAATTCGAATCAATATATCAAATCATGAAATTTTGAAAAAAATAAATGAAGAGCCAAATGCCTAATAAATAAATGAAACACGTGTTTTACGGTAATACAAAAACCTTAATCAATCTTGGTAAGAGTTTCAGTGGCGGTTAGCGACTTAGCGCGGTTAGCATTCGGCCCAAATCTTGTCTCTTAAACTAACCTGCAAATAACAAAAAATATTCAATATATTAAAACATAAACTCCATGTTAATGATAAATAAGAAATTAAAGAAAAAACAAGTAACAGTACCTTGCGTTTTTTCATTTGGACACATCTTTGTGTTTTGGAGTAAAAATCATCAATTACGTTCTTAGTACAAAGGGTACATTCAATCTCTCTTTCAACACACTAAGAATCAAGCTACTTTTAAGAAAGTCATACTTATCGTACTACGAAGTCATGCTTTCACAAGTTTCATTTTTGAAAAGGCTCTTTCAGATGTGGGAGTCGAAACAGGAAGAGTTAATATAAGATGAATCTATCGGTCAATAAGAGGATAAGTTTCCGATTTCTCAGTTTCTTGCAATCCTTTACACATTTGTGACAATGAAGTAACATTCTTCAATTTTGGATCATTATCCAACTCATAATGTTGCAACTCAAGCTTTAACTCAATTTTATCTTGTTCGGTGAAATCTAATGGATAATACTTTACTTCTAAGTGTTTATGTTTTATGTGTTGTTTTTTTCATGCAGTTGTGATCCTTTATTTATACGCGATATACTCAAACCCTAGTCAAACGGAATTATGAGAGAGTATATGAGATATAATCTCTTTCATAATTATCCTCCATAATTATACGAATTGTGGTTACATGACCAATATAATCTTGGTCATTAAATGTGATTATAACTTACCATATGAATTGGTCAAATTTGTTACAAGTTATTGAATAAGTAATATTGGTAGGGGTGACCATTATAATTTTTAAAATATTAAGCTTTTAGACTAGATTGTAGTGAACTTATTGGGCTAGTTGGGGGAGGCTTAGCACCCACTAGTCCCCCTATCTCCCCCGCCCTTGTGGATTAGAGAATTCCATTGTTTTGAAACAGTTTGAAATCGGATCAAAGATTTGACTGGGAGACTTTTCATGATTATAGTTTGGATATCGAATGGTATGTAGTTTGACATTGTAAATTTTAAGTTAGAGGATGTTTGTTAGGGTTTAAAAGTACCTTGGGGTTTACGTATATATAAGAACAGGAAAATCAAACATCTGCAGCATTATGATTTACGAGTTTGTGTATCTTGGGTTTTGGTCCGATTGTTTAGATTTTAGAACTTTTGTCAATTGGGCTTCTTAGGTTATGGCCTTTTAAATTAAATATTACAGTAGTTGGGTTAATTTCATATTGTTAAGAAGTGAGTTATTTTTAAAAGCATATAAAACACTAAGACCGTAGTTGAGTTATCTTGCATATCTTTTTTTTCATACTAGACAAATACTTACACAAAACGACGGTGTATAATGACAATTAATTATACTTGCGATCGCGCTTTTGGTGTGATCCTTAATGCAACACTCACATAGGGCTGAGTAAAATAGACCGCGGATCGGACCAGACAGAGAAACCAAACCGAACATATTTTGGTTCGATCCTCGATCCGTCCTTTCTCTCATATTCGGTCTTCGGACCGGTCCGATCCGGTTCGGTCTTGAGCAAAAGAGACACTATTTGATATAGATGATTAAATGGTTTACTTTTAAGTTCTTTAAAGAGGCATGAGATATGGGTATGGATGTCTGTAAAGCTGTGATGGAGTTCTTTGTTTCTGGCAAGCTACTTGGTGAGGTAAATGCCACAATCATCTCTTTTGTACTTAAGATTAAAACCCCTAATATTGTGTCAGACTTTAGGCCTATTCCATGTTGTAATGTAATCTACAAATGAATTAGTAAAATCATAACAAATAGAATAAAAGAAGTACTTGAAAAGTTAGTTAGTTAGAATAAAAGTGCATTTATAGCAGGGAGACAAATCACAAACAATAAACTTTTCTCAAAAGAACTATTAAGAGAGTACAATAGGAAAATCTTTGGGAAACAAGCGTGCTTTCAAGATAGACTTGCAAAAAGCATATGATACAATAAGTTGAGAGTTTCTTAGCAAAATATTTGAGGGTTTTGGTTTTCATAAGAAGTGGGTACAGTCGGTAATGACATGTGTCAAAACTGCCAAGTTCACTAATAATGTGAGTCGGGAAAGAGTTGGATATTTCAAATGGAGGTAGAGGGCTTAGGCAAGGAGAGCCAATTTCTACACACTTGTTCAATTTGGTAATGGATATACTAAATTTGTTACTAAAAAGGAATATAAGAGAAGCATACCACTTTAAGCATCACTGTGGTTGTAAGAAGTTGTAAATTAACCACATTTGCTTTGCTGATGATCAATTTGTATTTTGTAATGGTGATTTGAGGTCAACTAAAGTAGTTAAAAGAAATTTGTAAGAGTTTGGTGGTGTTTCTAGGTTAAAACCAAATTTGCAAAAAAGAACAAGATTCTTTGGTGGTCTGAATGTTGAGGAACATAACATTATCTTACAAGTTTTACCATTTTATGTGAGGAAATTACCAATGAGATACTTATGAGTACCTTTAATCACAAAAAAATAAGCATATTAGAATGTAAACCTTTTATTAAAAGAGCGAAGAAGAGAATTATGGATTGGAGAAACACAGCTTTATCTTAGGCTGAGAGGTTGCATTTAATAGCTTTAGTTCTGGCCTCAATGCAAATATATTGGGCATCTGTCTTCTTATAAAGATCAGAGAGGTTGCAAGTATAAAGATCAAGGAGGATTGAGATTAAAAGATCTGAAAACATGGAATGAAACTTTATTGTTAAAGCAACTTTGGAATGTGGCAGCTAAGAAAGACACTATATGGGTAAAATGGATTAACAGTGAAAAGCTAAAAAGGTAGAACTCGCTAGGATGTGTAGTTTGATAATAATTGTAACCTTGTTTGGAAAGCTATTTTTGGTATGAGGAATAAGGTTAGAGAACATTTGAGGTATGTGATAGGGAATGGGAAGAGTATTTCAGCATGGTATGACAGGTGGTATCCAATTAATCGTTTTTGTAATGTCATCACCAAAAAGGACTTATATGATGCAAGGTTACTTGATGGATGTACGGTGAGGCTATTGAAAGGGGTGTTTGGAAAGGGCCAACTAATGGTTCAGTAAATACCCGATCTTAAAAACCTATCTGGTTTAAATATGGAAAGACTTTGAAAAGGATGTTGCTAAGTGGGTGGATAACAATGGAAAATTAGTTGATTTTTCAGTTAAGAATGCATGGAAAGATTAGAATGGAGGAGGAAAGAAGGTTAATTAGAAATCTATGGTATGATTTACATTGTGTGTTTCAAAACATGCTTTTGTGTTATGGATGGCTGTACAAGAAAGATTGCTTTTAAAGTCTTTATTTTTCAACTTTGACTTTAAATATTTTTTTTTGTGGTATATAATACTTGATGAAAATTATACAAATCAAAATACGTTTAAAACCAATTTCATATATATTTTACATCAAGTTTTATATAACACAAAAATAATAATTAAGGTAAAAATTACAAAATAAATACTTTAAAAGTCAACACCGAACGGATTAACAAATTTAGCAAGTTGATAGTAGTCAAGATTTTAAAAATGAGTAACTTTTATATATATATACAAACATGAGAGAATTGCAGAAATCGTCCCTGAAGTTTGGCCAAATTGCAAGTATCGTCCCAAAGGTTACGAAAGTGCATAGATCGTCCCTGTGTGAAACCTATGGTGCAAAAATCGTCCCTGGCTTCAGACGTCGTTAACTCCCATCCATTTTTAGTGCCACGTGCCTTTAACACGAGGGCTTTTTTGTCATTTTACAATCTTACCCAAATTAATACACCCACCCACCCTTTTTATAATCCCCACCGACCTACTTTAAACCCTAATTGTATATCCCCAAAATTTTGATAAAATCAAAATTGAATCCCTGAAGTTTAAAGCTCACAAACTTCAATTATGGTTACTGGACTTGAGGTCTGGTACTTTAGAAAAGATGGGAGTGCATTCGATCCTCACACAGTTTATGGTAAGAACATGTTAGTGAAAACTTTCACACTTTGTATACAATGCTGTTAATGGGCTTTTCCTAATTAGTGTTTTTTATATATGAAACAGCTGATCATCCTGAAGTGTTCTCAATGAAGCTTTTTCATGGTGGAACTTTCACACCAACACCAAATCGTAGGTATTTTGGGGGTAAAGTCCAATACATTGATTTGTTAGATATTGAGCAATTCACTATTACCATAATACATTCTATAGTGAAGATGTTGAAATATGATACAAGAGACATAATGTATTATCACTTTAAGATACCTGATAAGAATTTAGACTGGGGACTAAAGGCTTTGGCTAGTGATGATGATATAGTTTACCTTCTAAATTTGTAAAAGATAATAAGTTATTGAAGTATATATTGAACATGGTGAAACCACAGTTGAAAGTTATTACATGCCTACCTTTACTGAAAAACTTCAATTAAAGGAGTTGAATAACAATGATGAAGTAGTGGAGTTAGATGAAGAGTTGCCTATTGTACCACACACTAGAAAGAGGACCCCCCCCCCCCCCCCCCCCCCCCCACCCCCACCCCCCCCCCCCCCCCCCCCCCCCCCCCCCCCCCCAAATTGATTCAGGACCCAAGGTACTCCCTGTCTCAGTGTCTCTCCCCCACGTGTGTGTTAATAAAAAATGTCTTTGTGTTGATATGTCTGAGATCCTCACGGAGGCTGCGTAGTCAAATCATGCCGTGTAGTCGTGTACACTAGATATGATATATCCACGTACCTTGTCTGTTGCTCATCAGACTCGTCTCTGTTACAGTCCTCCCATTAGATATGAGTAGAAGTTGTCCTTCATATGTTGCTTTCATAAAGGCACCATTAAAAGCCTCCTATCGGTGGATCTCTTCTAACACGACGCACGCAAGCTTTTTATACTCTATCGCTCTTATTGTTTAGACAATCCTTACCTCTATACATTTAATGACCTCCATCTCGTCCTAAAGATTGTCTCGGGATTTGTGTTAGCTTCAACAGTCTATACTGATTTAATATCTCTCGTGTGTTTGAAATTTAATTTTACACGTAGTAGTGTAGTTGGATTGCCCGCTAGTTAGAGTGTATTCTTCGCGATATACAAATCAGAATGTCTGAATCCCAGAGATCACGTTATACATAAGTCTATCAAGTACCAATAATCACCTCTCAAGATCTATGTCCGTTAGTCTGGACTTGTATTGGTCTTGGTTAGCTCTCTAAGAAGAAACAGTATTTGTGCTTTAGAAATACACTTGGGAATGTTCTGCATCTTGAATCTTGGAGTGCTTTTCTAGGGATTTGTCCTCGTTGTATGTGAAGTAGATCGATGTTCTAGATTTCCGCTCACTCGGTCTCAGTCTTGCTATGTAAGATACATGTTGAAAGTGTGAGAATACGTTTGCCAAACGAGCGTTTGATCTTACTGTATGCTTGTAATGCGGCGATCGGCGCATACATATGCTTGTACTTAGTGTGTGTTTTAGTGTTGTATGAATACAGCTAATCTAGCGTCGATCTATGTCACATGATTTGCCTAGGCTAGAGTGTATAATCACTCACATGAAGAGCTTGTTATTCGATCATGTGTGTGATATCTTTACTACATCGCTGTAACACCGACAGCGTATTAGAGGTCTATTTGTGTGCGTGTAGATAAGTAGTCAATTATTGCAATGCGCAATTTGCTGTTAGATACTATTAGTTTCACGCAATTCACTTAATTCACATTCTATAATACACGCATCTCACTCATGTTGAAGAGTGTTCTCACATAGTGTGATAACAAGACGGCATAATGTTTATCACTTTAAGATATCCCCACTGCTCACAGAAGTAATTTGTAGTACATAGACCGCATGGGGATCCCCTCAACAGGCTTTCCGCGCGCTCGCCTCGATGAGAATGTGCTCGCTAGTTCGCTCACTCGCGCAAACTTTGCCTACAAAGTAATGACAATATCTAGCTCCTGTACTGATAGTTAGACTATTAACATTCGGGACACTATTCGGTGCACGAAACATTACCTCTCGTTGATGACGCTCATACTAGTGTCTACATGGTCTCTCACTTTTACTTGAAAAAATTCAAGATTAAAGGTGTTGATTAGTGTCTAAATGATGATTGAGTAGGTGGAGTAAGGATGAAGCAGTTTAGCCTATGTCCGGTCACCCCAAACTTCTCATCTGTGTTTCGCGACGCCGAATTGAACCGCAATTATCTTTCGTGGCTAGTAGTACGCTGTAATGGGTTTACACAATTCCAGCTATGAATTAGCCTTACTTCTAGCATTACACTATGATGTTGTCCTGCTAACTTTGCTCAATAAGTGCATAATCAGCTGGCTTGCGTGCAACATAGTGGATTAGTACGGTGCTGAGGGGGTGATGACCAACGGCGCGGAGAGAGCAGAGCCGCGAGAGCGTGCGCAGATGGGAAGAACTGTCATATGAAGCGAGAGACTCGTACTAAGTCATGTCTGCATATATGATAGAGCATGCATTGATTAGAGACCAAATAGAACGCTAAGTGGATGAAAAGAAACTCGAATGCATTCTGTAGTCGCTCTGCGATGATCTGTAGGACAGATATTATGCACCAACTGAATAGACATTGAGTGTCAAATAATGTGATTGTGGTGATTGGTTGCTGTGCAATGACGTTTTATTGTTCTCTACAACGTGGATCCACATTATCATTTTCATCATCATGTATCTTAGAGGTAATTTATGTTTTTATTCCTTATGGAAAAAATTCACACCCAAAGAAAAACAAACCATTCAATCAGCCGAACCTATCTTGTCCACTAAAAAGATACAAACAAATTAGCAATACATATCCCGAACTAATATACCGCCGATTGGCACCCCCATCAGGAGGGTCAAGTGTTCTCCTGGCTTCCCTCGCCCGCCCCTACCCTCACTCCCCGACACACTTCTGATGGAAAAGGTCCTAATAGTCCTAACCTACGTGAATTATCAATGAGGATGACTTAGAGGTTGGTCGTCATTGTTTTTTATGATGAAATTTTGAAGAAGTTAGCTAGATGGAGGATGTTATTGGGGAAAGTAATTAGTAGTGTTGCCAACTTCTTAAGGAAGGTTAAGGAAAAAAAAAAAAAAAAAAAAAAATAAAAAAAAAAAGAAATAATAAAAAAAAAATAAAAATTAAAGGGGTAATGCTGTGATAATGAATGTGGAATTGTTGGGATTGTAAACCTTTTCTTTCTAGGACAAGAGTAAATTTGGTTTAATAGGAGGTTGTTAAATAAGCGACAAATATTAAAAAGGATAAAGGCCTTATCAGTAGTGTCAAGGATGAATAGGGAGGAAAATGAGTCAAGGAGAATGCAAGGAAAAGGAATTGTCGGAAAGGGAAAATTGGTGATATAGGGGGGAAAAAAGGAAGGGGAAGTGGTCGAAAGTGTTTTGAATGAAAAGATATGATGAAGGAAAAATTTTGAAAGAATGTGGAGAATGAGTTAAGGAAAGACATAGAAGAATTGATATTGAAATTATAAGGAAATATTGTGGATAAGATTGATTTAGGAAAAAAGGGTAATATGTGGGGAGAGGATGAAATATGGGTGAAGGATATATGTGAGAAGATATATTTGAAGTGTTGAGAGATGATTAATGTAAAAGGGGTAAGGGCTCTTTACTTTTTAGTCTTTTAGTTAGATGTTGTCAGATTTTGATTATTATAGTTTTAGCTCTTCTATAGATGTGTAAGCGAGGAATTGTTCTTTTCCAATTATGGATATGAGGGACCATGTGATTCATTCTAATAGGATGAGAAAAATTCAGATGTGTTAAGGGAATCATGTTAAACAGAACGATTTTCACGATAAGGAAAAATGGGCAAAAATGTAATTTCAGAAGTGGTAGTGACAAAATTATATATGCCAGTGGGAGTGTGTAATTAGCCAAGGCAGAAAATGGCATTATAGTGGCTAGTTAGAACCACTTAAACAATGAACATTATTTGTCTGATTCAAGAAAGGTCAACATTGGCACATTCTACTTTTCTTTCCAAGCATGTTACAGATCTAGTTCATCTAAACCCAGAAATCCCTATAAAAGCACTTCAAGATCAAATGCAGAAACAGTTCCAGGTTGGTATTTCTAAGCACAAGCTTATAGGGGCTAAAGCCAAAGGCAGAGAGGAAAACTTTTGAAAGGTTGATGTTGAGTTACAGTATTAGGTTTTTATGGTTAGAGAGTTTATGTGATGAAATTTACAAAAGGCAAATCCTAAACACTACCGTTAAAATAGATGATGTGTATAGGGATGAAGATGCAAATGATAACTACACAAGAAATTTAGGAGGATTTATGTGTGTTTAGGTGCTCTAAAAGATGGGTTTAGAGCTGGTGGGAGAGATCTATTAGGTTTAGATGGTGCCTTTATGTAAGCACATAGGAGGACAACTTCTTACTGCTATGTCTGTGGAAAACAATGGGATCTATCCTGTTGCTTATGGGATTGTGGAGTCTGAATCACTAGATTCACAGTTATGGTCCCTCTCTGCACTTGGAGATGATCTTGACTTACACATCAACTCAAATTTCACATTTATCACAGATAGACAAAAGGTACTGAGATGTTTTCTAATTCATTATCTGTTTTTCTATTATAGGTGTCTGTTTTATTTACTGAAATGTTTTCTATTTATTATAGGGACTGCCTACCTTGCAATCAAGAGATTATTTCATTGCTGAACATAGTTACTGTGTGAGACACTTTGTTGAGAACATGATTTGATGGGAAGATGGTGGGGCTTATAAAGAGATGCTTTGGAATTGTGCAACTACTACAACTATTACACAGTTTAACAGAGGTATGGAAGTATTGAAATCATACAACATCAATGCATATGAGTGGTTACAGAAGATACATGCTGAACACTGGAGCAGATCTCACTTCTCAGGTTACCACTCAATGTTTTTTAGTTAGATTTTATAAAGTTTAGTATTTAGGTAATTAGTTAGGTTTTGTTAGTCTTGGTTTTAACACGTAGGGCTCATTGTGATCTGTTGATAAACAACATTTGTGAGGTATTCAACAGGCAATTGTTAGATGCTAGGAATTCCCCAATCATCACTTGCCTTGAGTATGTAAGAGAATATTTAATGAAAAGGATTGTGATTGTTCAAAATGTGATTGAGAAATCTGTTGGTCCATTAACTCCATCTGTTACAAAAGTTTTCAACAAAATCAAGGAATAAGCAACTCAATTAAATGTTGTTTGGAATGGTGGAGACCTTTATCAAGTATAAACGCGTCCTTATGATGATCAAGTTGTAGTTAACTTGAAACAAAGGATATGCTCTTGCAGGAAATGGGATAGAAAAGGTATCAGGTTTCCTTGTTAAAACATGCTTAGTGGCATGTTTTCAACACAGAATCGAAAATGTTTGAATGGGGGGTTTTGCTAGAGAATTAGGTCTTGCCTCATATAGGACTACAGACTAGGATAGGAGCTAGTACACATTCAGAATCAACCCTATTGTGGGAGGAAAAAGAGATGGCACATTATACCTTATAATTCACCAAAACTTACATCCAAAGATTGGAAGGCTTCACAAAGAAGGAGAAAGAAAAAGTGTTATGGAACTTGATGAGTTAGTCAGAGGTGTAAAGCTTTCAAAGAAGGGATCAACTATCACATGTAGCAATTGCAAGGAAAAAGGGCACACCAAAAGAGGTTGTAAGGCTAGTGCTGGGGTAGAGCAGCTGGTGCAAGTGGTTGTCAAGCTACAAGTGTTACTGCAACTCAACAAGAACTTGCTGCAAGTTAACAATGAGCTGTTGCAACTCAAGGAGCTGCTTCAAGTGCAAGTCCATTCAAAAGAACCAAGTCAACAGCTTGCAGACTCACTCCAAACAAAGTAGCAGTTTTCATTGATGTTTGTTTAAGATTTGACTATGTTGTTTGTTTAAGACTTTTAGTATTTTGTAAGCTGTCACATTAATGTGTGTATTTTCATACAGTTTTCAATGTAACAAGCTATAACTTGTTTAATGTATGATATGGGCACATGCTCTATGTTATTCACTTAAGACTTGTATGTGTTATGAGTTGCATTCCTTTATCTGCTTTTGCTCAATTTTATCATTCCTTTATCATAAACCTCACACAGCTTCAAATAGTCTAAAAACTTGATTTAATTGAACATAAACAACCTTACATCAAAATTCATTAACCATATCATATATTGGTTAATGTATTGCGTTAACTTATCATTAGCAATACATTCCTAGTACATTATGTAAACAAGGAAAAGCACCCAACTGGAAACCAACCAAATCTTCAATCTTCGATTTGCAGCTTGCATATCATAGATTCTTGAAGCACATTCATAGATTCTTGAAGCACATTCCTTGATTCTTCAAGCAAATTCCTTGGACTTTATCAATCAAGGGGTTTATGTTTTGAGTTGAACGGGCACACATGGGTGGATCAAACTAATAAAAAAAACCACAATCAGTTCCAAGCTGCAAAACATCATTGTTAACTTCAATCAAACATCATTGTCAACTAATTGTTAAGGACGAATGAGATCTTATAATTAAATGTTTGGCGCAACAATAACACCTATGTCCGGGGTTTATGAGGATTCTATGGAACACGAACAAGACATCTTTTGTTCCACCAGCCCCCCCCCCCCCAACACACCAATTGACTTAATTTGGGAAGTGGAAGAAAATTAGGGTCTAGGTTTATAAGTACCTGAATTAGGAGTAGGTAAATTTGGGTAAGTGGGGGTATTAAAATATGGGTCGGTAGGGATTATAAAAAGGGTGGGTGAAGGTATTAATTTGGGTAGGTTTGTTTAAAATTGGGGGGGACCAAAAAAAAAAAAAAGCCTCGTGTTAAAGAGCTCGTTTTGGCACTAAAAATGGATGGGAGTTAACGACGTCTGAAGCCAGGGATGATTTTTGCACCATAGGTTTCACACGGGGACGATCTATGCACTTTCGTTACCTTTAGGACAATACTTGCAATTTGGCCAAACTTGAGGGACGATTTTGCAATTCTCTCTACAAACATTGATAATGCATGTAAGAACTTATTAAAAATCTCCTTAATGTTGTAATTGTGTTGTAATTAACTTGTTTGATCACAAGATTACCAATATCATTAAAGAAGCATTAGAGAAATATTAGATAGAAGAGAAGTATAAGTTACTTTAAAAGTGAACTTGGTGTGTTTTATTTCATTTCATTCATGTGGTATTTATACTACAAATTATACTATGCATTTCACCCTTTACACTTGGGGTAATTAGGAGACAATAGATAGGTACATTATTGATCTATTGTTGACAAAATGTAGCATACATAAATGTAGTGTAGAAACTGATATTTATAACACTCCCCCTTGGATGTCATTTTTTCAATGTAGAGTCAACTTTGAAGTACTGGCTTATTAAAAACTTTGCTAAAGAAAAACCCAGTGAGAAAAAAACTTTAGCTAAGGAAAAGAGTGCAGTGTATAGTTGACTCCCCCTAATGTAGACATCCGTAGAATGTTATGTCCTTTGTACATGCTGCATGCCAATAGCATGGACGTGTTTTTTGAAAACCGAAGTTGGGAGTGCCTTGGTGAAAAGATTTGCTGAATTGTTGCTTGATTGGACATACTTCATTTCAATCTGGTTATCCTTTATAAGGTCTTGAGTGTATGTGAAGTATCTTGGCGGTATATGTTTCGTCATGTCGCTTTTGATATAGCCTTCTTTCATTTGTGCGACACAAGCTGCATTATCTTCGTGGATGATAGTTGGACTCTTCTCATTGTTTAGCCCACAAGAAGTCACAATGAGTTGTGTCATTGATCTCAACCATACACACTCTCTGCTAGCTTCATGTAGTGCGATAACTTCAGCATGATTTGATGATGTTGCTACAAGTGTCTGCTTTTGAGAACGCCATGAAATAGCAGTGCCTCCATTTAAGAATACGTAACCAGTTTGAGATCTAGCTTTGTGAGGATCAGACAAATAACCTGCATCTGCATAACCAACCAATCCTTGTTTTGAATTGTTAGAGTAAAATAAACCCAAGTCAGTTGTTCCTCGAAGGTATCGGAATATGTGCTTGATTCCATTCCAATGCCTTTTTGTAGGAGATGAACTGAATCTTGCTAACAAATTAACTGCAAAAGAAATATCGGGTCTGGTATAATTTGTTAGGTACATAAGAGCTCCAATTGCGCTGAGATACGGTACTTCTGGGCCAAGAACATCTTCATCTTCTTCACATGGGCGAAACGGATCACTATCAACATTTAGTGATCTACCCACCATCGGTGTACTTAAAGATTTTGCTTTATCCATATTGAAACGTTTTAGGACCGTTTCGGTATAATTCGATTGATGTACAAGTATACCGTTAGGCATGTGCTCGATTTGTAAGCCAAGACAATATTTTGTCTTACCAAGGTCCTTCATTTCAAATTCTTCCTTTAAGTGCATAACGACTTCATTGATTTCTTTATTTGTACCAATGATATTGAGATCATCAACATAGACAGCTATAATTACGAACCCAGATGTTGTTTTCTTGATAAAGACACAAGGACATATAAGATTACTCTTATATCCTTTGCTTATCAAATAATCACTTAAACGATTATACCACATCCGTCCAGATTGTTTTAATCCATATAAAGATCTTTGCAATTTTATTGAGTACATTTCTTTAGGTTTTGAACTCAATGATTCAGGAATTTTAAATCCTTCTGGAATTTTCATATAGATGTCGTTGTCAATTGATCCATATAAGTAAGCTGTAACAACATCCATAAGACGCATCTCTAAATTTCTAGAGACTGCTAAGCTGATTAAATATCTGAAAGTAATTGCATCCATGACAGGAGAATACGTTTCCTCATAGTCAATTCCTGGTCTTTGAGAAAAACCTTGAGCTACAAGTCGAGCTTTATATCTTGTAACTTCATTTTTCTCATTTCTTTTCTGCACAAAAATCCATCTGCATCCTACAGGTTTCACATCTCTAGGTGTGGTAACAATAGGCCCAAAAACCTTTCGCTTATTAAGTGAATTTAATTCAGCTTGCATAGCGTCTTTCCATTTACCCCAATCTGGTCGACTTTGACAATCAATTACAGACTTTGGTTCGGGATCATCATCACCACTCATGATATCACTTGCTACAGAATAAGAAAATATCTCATCAATGTCTCCTATTTCATTCCGGTCCCATAAGATATTTGTTTGACTATAATTGATTGACATTTCTTTATTCATATCATTCATTTCTTCCTCGGGTGAGGTTTTGATATCTTGTGTTTCATCAAGAACATTTTCATCATGGTCAGAGTTCTTTTCAGTTCCTTTTCTTTTACGAGGATTTTTGTCCTTTGAACCAATTGGTCTTCCACGTTTTAAACGCTTTTGAGACTCTTGAGCGATGTTATTACCAGCTTGCTTATTTGGTATTTCAACTCGAGCTGGGGCATTAGCAGCTGGTATATGTGATTTAGTTACTCTTTTTGTATCTGTAAATGCATCAGGTAACTGATTTGCAATATCTTGCAAATGCATAATCTTTTGAACCTCAGTCTCACTTTGTTTAGTGCGAGGATCAAGATACAACAAGGAAGGTTCACTCCATGAGATATCTTTCTCATGGGTTTTCTTTTCTTCACCAAGCGAAGGGAAAATTGCCTCATTAAAATGGCAATCAGCAAAACGTGTTGTGAAGACATCACCCGTTAAAGGCTCAACATATCTTATGATGGAAGATGTTTCATATCCAACATAAATTCCCAATCTCCTTTGAGGACCCATTTTTGTGCGTTGTGGTGGTGCAATGGGTACATACACTGCACAACCAAAAATTCTAAGATGAGAAATGTTTGGTTCTTGGCCAGAAGCAAGTTGTATAGGAGAGTATTTATGATCTGCACTTGGTCTCATGCGAATCAATGATGCAGCATGTAAAATTGCATGTCCCCACATAGACACAGGGAGTTTAGTTCTCAATATTAATGGTCTAGTGATATGTGTGAAAACACATATCCTTTTTATATCAAAAATAACCAAAAAATGACAAAATTGTGCTTTAAATGCTTGAATTTTGCTTGTTTTTTCTTTGTCATTGTATAGGTACGGATAAAGCAAAAATCACAAAGAAAACGATCAAAATGCACAAATACGGACACGAGAATGGAAGAGCACACAAGAAGCCGATGATTCTACAGCAAAAGGACAAAAAGTTAAACCTTAGTTAACTCTTGGTCAAACATAGCCAACACAAAAAGACAAAATCCCAAAAACACTTAACAAAACTTTTGTTAAGTTATTAAATAA
>BQNB010093954.1:0-24233 GCA_026074375.1 Tanacetum coccineum
CTAAAGACCCTAATATCGTGAACCGTTAACTACTTGTGATGGGTAGACGCTAGTGTAATAAATAGTACTATAGGGTGACTCCTCGTCCGAGGTTTGTATCCTTTTGGAACACCCACTTTCAACGGATATAGTAATAATACCTAATCTATTAGGGAAAATTATATTTTTCTCATCCAAGGGATCGGTTGTCACCAGCTCAATGCGATAATTCTGTTACTTGACACTGCATTCGTTGCATTGTCGTTGGCTGATCTTATTCCTTGTAGTCCACTACTAAGCATACTTGATTTATTAAATTACTACTTGGATTTCGACAACAATTCTTTTAAATGTTGTAACGCTACTTTTCTTACTGAAATATTACTTGATTTATTTCAATACTAACATTATTGTTGACGTTTTTGCATTTATTTTCTTAGGTTATTATATTGCTAGCTGAGCATTAGGGGCATTCGAGACGCGAGGATATCAACAAAACTCAAGGACTCAGTTTTCTTCACATTCGATAACTTTTTTTAACTTTAAATATTCAAAATGATTCACGTTTAAACTCTTGTAATCTTGTTAAATTATAAATTATTGGGACCTAACTTTACTCTGAAATTTAATCGAATGTGCTTTACTTTTTAAGAAGTCTCTTTTGAAGTCGTTTTCTGTAACTTGTACTTTATACTATGAAGTAGCACCCCAAAGTGGTATTCCGTTGCGTTGTGATTTTTTTGGGGAGTGTTACACTAAGTGTGAGTTTTGGTTAGAAGAAGTGCATTTTCTTGGTCACGTGGTCAACCATAACGTAATCACGTAGACCCGAGTAAGAGTGAGGCAGTGAAGAATTGGGAAGTACCTAAGAAACCATCTGAGATATGATTATTCTTAGGATTGACAAGTTACCTACCTATGTTTCATCGCAAACTTTTCTTAGATTGTTAAACCCATTACTTTCCTGACTGAGAGGAATCAGAAGTATGAGTGGGGTGTAGAACGAGAAGAAGTTTTCTAGACTTTGAAGAATGATTTGTGTGATGCTTCTATAAATCGAATGTAGTGGTTGATGCATTTAGTAGAAAGGGAGAGTGAAACTAAGACGAGTAAGAGAAATGTCCATGACTATCCAGTCAAGTGTTAAGGACAAGATATTTGCTACTTCAAGTGAGACGTCCAAAGTAGAGAACGCGTCAGCAGAAATGCTGCATGACCTGGACCAACAAATGGAAAAGAGGGCAGATGATGGTTAGTACTTTATGGACTAAATTGTATAGTGAGTATGAGTATGGAATTCGCTACCATTCAGGTAAGGCAAATGTGGTGACTGATACATTAAGTAGGAAGGAACGAGTGAAACCTAGGCGTGCTCGAGCAATGGCTATGACCATTCAGTATGGAGTAAGAGGAATGATACTGGCAGCCCAAAGTAAGGCGTTCAAGGAAGAGAACATACTCGCGGAAAGATTACGTGGTTTAGATCAACATATGGGAAGGAAAGAAGACGAGAGTTTGTATTTTATAGATCGTATTTAGGTTTCATTGGTAGGAAGTGTAATGGATGAGGCCCATACATCAAGATACTTGGTACATCCGGGAGCGGATAAGAAGTACTATAACCTTTGTGATATGTATTGGTGGCCGAGAATGAAGAGAGATATTGCTATCTACGTTAGTAAGTGTTTGACTTGTGCAAAAGTGAAGGCTGAGCATCAAAGACCGTCGGGTTTATTGCAACAGCCTGAGATACTTTAATGAAAATGAGGTAGAATCACCATGGATTTCATCACTAAATTTCCAAGATCAAAGTAGTGGGTATGATATGATTTGGGGTGATGGTCGATAGACTGACCAAGTTACTTTATATTTCTAGCTATACGAGAAGATTACAAGAGGAGAAGTTGGCAAGGGTTAATATTTATGAAATAGTGGAAGTCAATGTAGGTTCAGTGTCCTATGGGCAGAGATTGGAGAGAGTAGTTTGATTAGACTTGAGTTAGTGCAAGAAATGACTGATAATGTAGTGTTGGATTTGAGTATTGCTTAGCATCCTCAAGCAGATGGACAAAGTGAACATATGATTTAGACATTGGAGATATAATGATGGCAATGTGTTAGCGATTTTGGTGGTAGTATCAACTGAGCATTCAGGTGTGCTCACCGTTTGAAGCTTAGTATGGTAGGAAATGTAGATCCGCCGTTATATGGGCAGAATTGGGAGGAAGTATTTGATTGGGACCCGAGATAGGTGCAGAAACGACTAATAATGGTAGTATTGGTAAAGGGAAAAGCCCTAAGCTGCGGAGAATCGTCAAAAAGAGCTATGTTGATTTTTAGCGTAAGCCTTAGGAGTAAGGTGGGAGATCGTAGTAAATGTTTGATGGTGACAGCCTTGGAAGGGCGTAGTTCATTTTGGAAAGAAGGGTAAGTTAACACCGAGATATGTAGGACCGTTTGAGATCCTTGAAAGGATTAGTCTTGTAGCTTATAGGTTGAGATTACCTGAGGAGTTGAATAGCGTGAATGACACCTTCCATGTGTCAAATTTGAGGAAGTGTTTGGCAGATGCTAATTTGCATGTGTCGTTGAATGAAATCATAATCGACAAGACTTTACGTTTTGTTAAGGAACCCGTAGAGATTATGGACCGTGAGATTGGGAGTTTGAAGCGTAGTAAATATCTCATTAGTGAAATTCGTTGGACATTCAAACATGCCCCAAGTTCACTATGGGAGTGCGAGCAAACCATAATAATTCTAAGCATCCTTTGGTTATTTATAGATCGTGCTATTAAATCGGCTAGTTAAATCTCGGGACAAGATTTCCTTAAGGAGGGGATACTGTGACACCCGTGATTTAAGCGGGTTAGTCATTATGTGAGGATTGGCTAAGTGTTCTTAGGTGCTTTATGTGTGATCTATGTGGCTTTGTTTGTGTGCTTGTTAATCATTTTGAGGGTGTATTCATCTCACTTGATGAATAGAATTAGAGTTTAGATGAGAATTTCCCATTTTTGATCCTTATAGTTATAATGGAAATGTGTGCATTTTGGGTGAGTTGCTTTTGTTAATATGTATATGTCCTAAGCGTTGGGATTAATGAGGGAAGTAGACATATTAGGAAGTGAATAAGTGTTATGTAAAATAAGGGAGTTTATTAGCAAACTTTCTAAAAATAGGAATTGATTTTGTGTGAATAAAGTTAGTATTTAGAAAGTTAATAAGTAGCGTTTAAAGCAAAAATGTTAACCAAAATAGCTTAGGGTTTTATAAAACTTAAGGAATTAAAGGTAATTTAGTTTAACTAATAAAAGATAAAAAAAAATATTTTTTTATACAAGAATAGTAAATACGAATTTTAGAAAAAAAAAGAAAAAAAAAATAATAATAAAGCCCAATCCTAGTAGGACTCTAATTAAGGGAATTATCTAGATCATTTTCTCCACACTATAAATACAAACCCATAACCCCCATATTTTTTGTTAAACCGATCGAACTCAAGAGCAGGAGAAAAAAAAAGTTTTTTTTTATTTAAAATCAAGTTGGTGGTTTAAGGTTCAAGAATCAAGGGTTTAAGGTACAAATCATTTTCTTTGTTTAGTTTTGATCATTAATTCATGTAACAATTATTAAGATGGATAATTAGGGTTTTATAAAATCTGTAAATTAATATAATTAAACTAGTTAATAATGATTAGGGATGAATTCTAAGCATGATGGTGTGTTCGGTTAGGTTTAGAATGCGTTAGAACTTGATTTATGTTTGAGCAGAATTTAGGGTTGTGTTGTTTTGTGAATATCTAGAGGATAGAAGCATGAATTGATGTGATTCTGGTGCCTATGATGTAGCTCAGAGAGTCTAGTTTCCAGAACATCTGGCCTCGAAAGTTTTTAAGGTCGGGAATCATTTCCACATTGGGTTTGTACACCAAAAGTGGTCAATGCAGTAAATTCGGGTCAGATTTAGGTCAGATTACGAGGTGTAAAACACCCACTTAAAATTTTAATTAGGGTTATCCAACCTAGAGGAGTTTATTTCTATGTGTCTATTAAAAATCCCCCAAAGTAAAGCTTCTGATTTGGAGTCTAAGTATGGTTTTTAGGTCCAAACTTTTTAGGGTTCGTTCAGATCCGAAACTGAAAGTATGAAAGTTGATTTTATATGGGTACTTAATGAGTGGAAAAAAAATTAAATTGGAAAAATCATGGGGATAGTAAACATATGATATTGAACTTGTGAGTTTTGGTAAAATTTATAACGGTCAGTAGGTGTGGTTTAGAAAATGGTAAAGTGACACTAAAATTCTGCATTTTCGGGTAAATTGTAGAACTTTGAAAAAGTATGTAAACGAATTGGTTAATGACGGGAATGGTGTCGGGGTGACCCATGAGGGTAATTAAACACCATATACATCCATCATATAATTGTTACATGTGCTTAAGCTTTTGGCTTAGTAGCGTGTAACACGTGTTATTTTATTGTTTAGATTTGTGCTATTGTTTGTAGAAGCTGCAAATCAATCAAGTGAGTTTCATAGCCCCTTTTTCTTATGTTTTCTTGGGGTGAAAATGGAGCTATGAGTTAAATGTTTTTAGTTGTTGTGATTATGTGTTTATATGTTATGTGGTACGCTCCATGGCTTTGTGATCAATTGGAGGTGTTTTGAGGTATGTGAGTTCGGTTGGAGAGTGGTGTTTACTACTCAATCAAATCCAACTGAAGGGTTGAAATAAAACTCAATAATGTGTTGGTCCAGGCCTAAGTATAAGTTCCAGCTGGTAGACTTTTAGGTGCGTAAGTGACGTAATTGGAGCGGATGAGTACGCCTACTCAGTGTTGTGATATGGGATCGGATGGGTACGCCTACCCAATGTATGATTGTTATGAATTATTTTAGTAATCGCAGCAATTATATGAAAGTTTTATATGTGTCTTAAACCTATGACTCTCATCAACATATGTTGACGTTTAAGCATCATTTTCAGGTGACATCATGGAATAAAGATAGGAGGAGAAGTGGCTAGAAAGAGACCATAAGGAAGTCGTGGGAGATTATTGTCTTTATTGTCTTGAATTTGCATTGTTTGGATTATGAATATATGTTCATTTCTTTCTATTTGGCAAAACTATCGTATTCATCAATAAAGACCCTTGTATCTTGTGCTGTTGTATTATGAAGTAACGCCCCCGGACATATTTCCGCTGCGACACATTTTTGGGGGTGTTACATGCACTAAGGCAGGTACATGATTGGTTTTGATAATTTCATGACCATTATATAAAGCAGGCTGAACTTGCTTTGCACGGGTGAGGCATAAGGGGTTCTTGTAACCAATAGCTACCTTATTCAGTTCATCATAATAGGGATTTGGTTTACACAACATGTGAACTGTTTGAAGAGACTGGTCTTGTTTGTATAATTTATCCTCGACCTTTTCTTTTAAAGCTTTCATGTCCAAAAATTCTTCAAGGTATTTGTTTTCTTTCTGTTTAAAATCCTTTTTCAAAGACGTAACTTCTTCTAACATTGACTTGTTATGGTTGATGGTAGAAGCAAGTTTCAATTTTATAGAATGAAGTTCACTTTTCAAATTTTCTTCCTTAATATTGCGGTCAGTAATAACTATTCTTAATTTTTCATCAATCTTTTGTTCTCTTTCCGTTAATTCAAACCTGGCCCGTCTTTCATACAGTTCAACTTGTTCCTTATATGTTGTAAGTTCAGCAGTTAGTGAATTATCAACTACATTGTTCGTGTTGTTACAAAGACATATTGGGCAGACTGTTCATGCATATCATTTAATATCATCATGTATGCATCATTTATTTGTGATTAAAAGCTTCTTAATGTTGTTTGGAAGTAACTGCTGCTAAGTTAGTGCTGCTGGAATAAAAGTTAATGCTGCTGCTTACAAAACTGCTGAAAGATTACAACTGCTAGAGAGTTTTACTGTCAGAGGATAAGACAAGAGAAATGATTAAGATGAAGATTGTTTATCAGATTACTTACGGGAAAGTATGATTATTTTTGTAAAAAGATCCGTATAAGTTATTTGTTTAGATGTCATGATATTTAGGGGAGATATTGTATGCCTGTTAGGTCTCTTGTTGTATAAAGGAGTCTATGGTATAGAGTTAATTGTACCAAACATTCATACGTTTTGATATATAGCTTCAAGGTTGTAAACCCTAGTACTACACAGAGTACTCGTATTATTGATAATAATATTAGAGCTTTTTAGTAATATCATTGTTCATACATTGTTCATACGGTTTATTGTTTTATTAATATTCTTCTAAGTATTAAAGAGTAGATTCCACATACTCTTTAGTATTCACAAAGTTTCTACCATAGTTTTTTTGGATTTATCCAGAGTAACTTAACCTTTACAAGCTAAGGAATCGATCTTAAGTTGGGATCAACATCATTTGGTACAGAAGATACATTACTTTGTACAACTGGCAATGTGTTGTCCTTTACATACTGATCATACGGAATCATATTACTATCACTAGTATAATCAGCATGTGAGTCAACAACGTAGTTTGGTTGTACATTGTAATGCATCTCGTGTACTTCATGATGTTCACAAACAGCATCCTGATAGTTGTCATGATCTGGTACCTCAGATAGAATGTCCAAATCATATGATGGACTGGCTTCATCATAAACATGATCTGTTGATGAGAGATTTGCCATAAACATAGTCTGTACAGTGGGAGCCTCAAATATACATCAGAATCAAAAGATCACAATTATCAGATTGAAAAGACATTTTCCACATTGAGTGCTAAGTCATTGATCCAGTTGCTCTCACACAATCTTCATCACTGAAATTGGTCTTGTCCACCTGAATAAACAACAACTGCTCTTTTTCCACAAACAATCTCAATGCACCTAATTCTCCCTAAGCTTTGCATAGGCAAAACATCTTGTCTTTGAAGTATTCTGAGTTCTGTTGTCGCTTGGGCTGAGTGCAGCTCCTTGCCATGTGGCATATACCATTATAGTTGTAACACTTAATCTGCCTTGCTTAACATAGATTTGCATTCCCAACTTTGTTCTGAGCTCCCCCATAACCAGCTGCACCTGTACCCCTTGCATTGTTCCCCTGACCTCTATTCGGACGACCCTAAACATTCTAAACAACAACCCTGCCATCTTGAACTGTTGCTTAGTTCCTGGTATTTGATGAAGTTCTGAGTTGATTCTTAGTTTGAGGAAGGTATGTTTTGTATGATTGGGTGAGTAGGGCAAGTATGTTGGTTAAGTTCTCAATTAAGTTGTCCATTCGAGAGAGTCCTGAATCAAGTTGGGTGTTGTCAGCAAAGTGTGGTTGAACATGTGTGGATGGTGGAGTGGTAGATGATTGTGAGTAGTACTGCTGATGTGAAACATTAGACATCAAGGCGAGAGGATCAACATTGGGTTGAGTGAATCGTTCCAACATCATTTTGTTCTCATTGGCATGTGCCTCGTGTTGCTTTAGATAAGCATACAACTGATCATAGTTGGAGTCCCTCAATCCTCTGTTCAGTTTCACTGATGTGACGAATCTACCCCATTTAGGCAACATGTTATTAACAAACTTTGAATTCAACTGCATTCTAGGCATGGTCATCTTGATGTTTCTCATGTCATTGATGAGCTTGGTAAACCTGACATAGTAATCGTGAATGGTTTCTCCTTTGTTCTAACAGTAGTGTTCAAAATCATTGTACAGTTGTGATTCACGGTCTTCTTTGGTTAATTTAGAACCTTCCAGGAGCATCTTCACATTATCTCAAATGTCTTTTGCATCAGTGTAATGATTGATAAGTGTGTAGATGTCTTTTGGAAACCCTTGAAGTAGGATATTTGTTGCCCGAATGTCAGCGTTATACCTTTCCTTATCTTCAGGTGAAAGGTCAGAATAGAATCGAGCTCGTTCTGGACCTAGATGTAGGGCACCTTCATTCCCTTCAGCAAGTGTTTCCTGAAATGTTCCCATCTGAAAAGGTCCTTCATCAATCGACTTCAGGATGTTCACCCCATTCTCTTTACCCCGACAATACAGTCAAATACGTTGTTGCCATGATGTAAAGTCAGTCCTATCAAGCATAGGTGGCCGGGTATCGGAACTGGCACATTGGTTCTATCTAAAAGATTTGCCATCTTAGGTGATTGTGAAAATGATTTAAGTTGATCGATACAATGATTAATGATTGTTTGTTAAAATAAAAAAAAAAAAAAAAAAAAAAAAAAAAAAAAAACTGGGATGTTTGTTTAAGTGTTTTGTTGTTTGAGTTTGTTACGTTTTTCAAGTTTGAAAAATAGTCCAAATACCAAACAGTGTGCCAAACCGCTGGATTAGTGCTCAAACCGCTACTTGTCAAACCGCTACAGTCAAACCGCTATGAAGAATTTATACCAAACCGCTACCATGAAGAAAAATGGCCAGAGGTTTGATTCCCAAAAGACCTTGAGAAAAATCTTCAAAAACCTGTAACAAACCGCTACCTATAAACCGCTACGAATGGTAAACCGCTACGAAGTTAATCTGCCAAACCGCTACTAGAAGATACAGATAAACCGCTATGAAGAACTAACACCAAACCGCTACCAAGAAATGAAATTGGCAGAGGTTTGTTTCCCAAATCGCTATGAGAAATTGTCTTCAAAAACCTGTAAACCGCTACGGATCAAACCGCTATAATTACCAAATCGCTACTAGTAAACCGCTACACTAGAAGACAAACCGCTATTGGACTAAACCTCTGCGTAATCAGACAACTGTTGTCAGAATCGAAAACAGCTGCACAGTGTACGATCTGACAAACCGCCAGAACAATGTACTTTTCTGATAAACCGCCAGAACAGTAGATCAAACCACTACGATAAACTACAAGCAGATTACCAAACCGCTATGTTGAACTATGAACTTTTACACCTTAAAACACCTAAAAATCACCCATTTGAATGTTTTGACTTGGTTTCTTTTGCACAAATGAGTACTAGAAGGCTATAGCAACTACAAAAACATGAATTTTAACACAAGAAACGTGAAAATCAATGAAACTCAAGAACAAGAGCTAAAACCTCCTAAAACTCAACTTTTGATCTAAACCAAGCACTAGAACACACACACAAACGATCTAATCATCCTATGAGCTCTGATACAATTGTAGGATATGAAAAATTCTAGACTCAAAGTAGAAGCATAATGGATTAGCCAAGTATAGAGAGGAAAGTTAGAGAGAAAAGCTTTTCTAGTGAGAGTAAGTGTAAAATGTTAATGAAATGGACTAAACCACTCTTCCATGTCATGGAGCGCTTATATAGTAACTTACAAACCGGCCTAAAGGCCTTGGTAGTGGGCTTTACATGTTGGGTTTAATACCCGGCCCATTACCAAATGTTATACATTAAACGATTAAATACGAGCTACAATAAACAGTAAAATACACGGGGTGACCGAGTCTTTTTCTAATATCTAACAATATGTCTACGGAAACATGGTTGTGTAGAAATGATACCATAAGTAACAGTCTTCATAATACCTTACCCTTAATATGGTTGATCCACTTTTAATATATTTTAAATGCAATTAATTTACTCTCGGGGGCCGAGTAATAGTCTTCATACTACCTTACTTTGTACGTTGCCTCAACGAAATATTAAATAGACGACGGGTAATCTGTTCACTTTATGAAATATTTCATAGATAAAATCACAGTGTAAAAAGCAACAACACTAGGAGAAGCAATCTTGGGAGTAATACATGATTAAATGAATACAATTTTTTTATTATATTGTTATCACCAGTAGATTAAATATTAGTTTAATTAATAGTTAAACAAAAACTAACCTCGTAAAACCACTAGATTTACATGCTCTTCATATAAATATAAATACCAAAAATATCTTCTCTCAACCCCTAGAATTCTGTTAGACTGTTTTCATCCCCCCCCCCCTTTTCCCCATGATCAAGCTTCCCATCCTAATCCATATGAGAAACGTTAACAACCCTCGAGTCTTGCCTATACTACTACTACAATGGTTTGGTACTCTGCCTAGGGAGTTGTAAAACTCTTGTGATAGTCCCTTACGACGATTAGCATCAAGTTTTTGGCGCCGCTGCGTGGGGAATAGTTAGGTTTTGATCATAGTTTAACTTTATTCTTACTCACTTGAATCTTTAAATGTAATATTTTTATTTTCGTCTATATTAGCTTCTTATAGTCTATCCTTGTTGTGTTATTTGTTGTAAATTCCATTCTAAACCTCCATGGGAGACGAGAATCCTCATCCGTACTCTTGGGATCTACTCCTAAAAACATAGCTACGAGGGCTACTAGGTAATACCATTAAGCTCCCCGTTGTGAACAACGTGGTACCTCTTTGGATCTGACTATCATTCCCCCACCCCCGGTTGGTGCAAAATAGATGCTTATTCCACCGACTTTGGTCTGAGGATCCAAACCAACACCTCAAGGATTTCTTAAAACTTGTAGACTCACTTGACCTTGACGGTACAAATATGGAAAGAACGCGCCTGCATTTATTTCAATTTTCCCTTCGCGATCAAGCTAGAAATTGGCTTGACCGTCTTTCAGCAGGATCCATCACCACATGGGAGGATCTTACTACTCGTTTCATTACTCAATTCTTTCCACCAGGAAAGACTGCAAAACTCCGCAATGATATCCTAACATTCCAACAACATCATGAAGAATCTCTATCTGAAGCATGGAATCGTTTCAAGGACTTACTACAAATATTCCCTCATCATGGCATTGATCTTTGGCTCCAAGTCCAAATTTTTTATGACCATGTCTCCTTGCTTTCTTAAGTGCGAATTGGACCGTGCCACGCCGAAGGTAAATCCGCAATTAAGAATGACGGACGATATATTGAAGAAAATCATTGAGAACCTTGAACCTATCTAACGACCATGAGGGCTGGAATGACACAAAACAATTTTCCAGACCGATCAACGCTATTTCTACACCTCAAGGCATCCCGAAAACACTCGACCAAAATATTTCATTGAGCTCGAAGATCAGACTTAACTTCTTACTAAATTGGTCACGATCGGTGCCTATACCGAGCTCAACACATACCCCTCAAGATTATGTTGAAGCAGTCTATCGAACCCCTCACGTAAAATCAAATGAACACCAAACTGACCCCTTCGCTTTTCGTGAAGTACAGTCCAAACCCTCAGCCCACATGCGTAGGAACCATTTAGAGGCTCGAGTACAGGACTACATGGCAGCACACACTGAAAGAATGGAACGATTCAAGAATGCCATTTTCAAATAGCGAGAGGAGCTAAATGATAGGATGACTGAAATGTTCGGGCTTCTTAAGGAACTTACAACTAGCAGGGCACCTAAAAAAGTGCTAATTAGATAAGAGGCCCCGTCACCAAAAGCGTAAATTCCCATTTCTCATCTCATCAAAGATGAGGAAGAAAAAAATGACATATATGACGTAGCAACCATCGATGGTATTAAAGAAACTAGCATGGTGGTATCAGTAAAGGAGGCCGAGACACATAATGAAGCTAAAAATAGGGCCAAAAATAAGCCAATAAAAAGGCTGAGAAAGAAGAAGCAGTGGAGGCACCCAGTTCTCAGCCTGTAGAATATCGTCTGAAGCATAAGATTAGTGAAAAGCTAATCGAGTGACTTGTCGATAACACATAGATTCAATGGATCCTGTCAGGAGCCGATTTGGAAAGTTAAAGGAAATGGACATATAATGTGTACCTAGGTGCCTGTATATGATGTGATTCTCAAGGAAAAAGATAACAAAGAAGGAGGGGACATTAGAGGAAAAACTTGAAATACCTTAAACATATTAAGGCCTTAAACTCCGTGAATGCCCTTTATCGATCAAGGGTCCGATGCAAACGTCATGCCCTACTCTACTTACATGAAACTTACCGATGAAAGGCCTGCTGAGACAGACTTTAGACTCTCACTAGCTAGCCACTCGCATATCTACACTTTAAGAATAGCTGAGGACGTATTAGTTGAGATCGCTAAACATGTGTACCCCGTGGACTTTGTGATTCTAGACATTAAAGAAGATGAAAAGATGCCTTTCATCTTAGGAACACCATTCCTAACAACAGCCAAGGCCGTGATTAAGTTTGACAAGGGCACCATAACTCTAAGGTCCGGAAAGAGTAAGATAAGTTTCCATAGGATACCTGAATCCCCCAGTAAGATATAGAGAGGGGTCAAGAATGACATAGAACCTACAGCCCCCACTATGACTATGAGCAGGCTAGTCCTAGAATGAGAAGAAAGGATAAGACTTCACCAGGAAAAAGGAGATTAGGTTGATCCGAAGAAGAAACAAAGAACTTATTAAATAAGCATCCGCTCTCAAAAAGTTAAAGGAGAAATAAAGATGAAGGAGAGTCACGTAAGGGAGTGTGACTTCGAGTCTAGCTACAAGACTCGTAAATAATAAGCGCTTTTTGGGAGGAAACCTAATATTTACTTTTCCCGCAATTAGGAGTGTCTTGTGTGTTTTAATTCTTTATTGTTTGTTTTATTATGGTTGAATTATTTTGTGATCATGCTTTTGTTTGTTTTCGTAACTTCGTCTTTTTTTGCAATCAAAGGTATTTTACAAAACAAAAAATAAGTGTAGGGGAATTATTCGGGGTTTTAGAACCAAATTCAAGCATTTAATATAAATTATTTAGATTAATTCTCGTTGTTGTTGAGAGAGTTTTTAATTCAATATATGACTCGAACTGGACGTGAATTAATCATAAAAAAATTTTTTTTAATTGCTTGAATTTTGTTCTAAAACAGAAGATTCCTACACTTATTTTGTTTGTAAATACCTTTGATTGCAAATAAAGACGATGTTACAAACAAACAAGCATCATTTACAAAATAATTTCAAAACCATAATAAAACAAACGATAAAGAATTAAAACACACAAGACACTCCTAATTGTGGGAAAAGTAAATATTAGGTTTCCTCCCAAAAAGCGCTTTTTTATTTATGAGTCTTGTAGCTAGACTCGAAGTCACACTCCCTTCGTTTGGACTTCATCCTTAATCGTTTATTTCTCCGCTATAACTTTTGTTGAGAGCGGGGAATGCTTATTTATAAAGTTTCTTGTTTCTTCATCGGTCCAAACTCTATTACTTTTTTCCCTGGTGAAGTCTTACCTTTTCTTCACCCATTCTAGACTAGTATATTCATAGGTCATAGTGGGCTATAGGCTTATGTCGTTCTTGGACTCCTCTCTCTATCGTCACCGGGGGATTTCAAGTATCTTATGGAAATCTTATCTACTAACTCTTTCCAGAACCTTTGAGTTATTGGTGCCTTGTCAAACTTAATCACGACTTTAGCCATTTTGGAATGGTATTCCTAAGAGAAAGGCATGTTTTAGTCTTCTTATGATCCAGAATCACAAAGTCCACGGGGTACACATGTTCAGCGACCTCAACTAGTACGTCCTCAGCTATTCCTATTGGGTAGATATACGAGTGGCTAGCTAGTGAGAGTCTAATGTCTGTCTCAGTAGGTCTTTCGTCGGTAAGTTTCATTAGAATTTGAGTAGGCTCATGACGTTTTACATCGGAACCCTTGATCGATAAGGGCATTAAAGTGTTTAAGGTTATAGGTTGTAAGGTATTTCAAAGTTTCCTCTAATGTCCTCCTTCTTTGTTATCTTTTTCTTGAGAATCGCATCATATACAGGCCCCTAGGTGACACATTATATGTCTTTCCTTTAACTTTTCCAACTCGGGCTCCTGACAGTGAGTCATTGAATCTATGGTTATCGACAAGTCACTCGATTAGCTTTTCACTAATCTTATGCTTCAGACGATATTCTACAGGCTGAGAACTGGGTTGCCTCCACTTGCTTCTATTCTTTCTCAGCTTTTTATTGGATTATTTTGGCACCTATTTTTAGCTTCATATTTCGTCTCGGCCTCCTTTACTGATACCACCATGCTAGTTTCTTTAATACCATCGATGGTTGCTACGTCATATATGTCATTTTTTTCTTCCTCATCTTTGATGAGAGAAATGGAATTTACGCTTTTGGTGACGGTGGGCCTCTTATCTAATTAGCACTTTTTGAGGTGCCTGCTAGTTGTAAGTTCTTAGAAGACCTACCGAACATTTCAGTCACTATCATTTAGCTCCTCTCGCTGTTTGAAAATGGCGTTCTTGAATCGTTCCATTCTTTCGGTGTGTGCTGCCATGTAGTCCTATACTCGAGCCTCGAAAGTGGTTCTTAATGCTTGTGGCTGAGGGTTTGGACCTGTACGTTCATGAAAAGCGAAGGGGTTCAGTTTTGGTGGTTCATTTTGATTTTGTGGATGGGAGTTTGAATAGAGTGCTTTGACATAAGCTTGAGGGGTATGTGTTGAGCTCGGTACTAGACAGGTCGTGACCATTTTAGTAAGAAGTTAATTCTGATCTTACGAGCTTCAAGAAGTCCTTTTGGTTCGAGTGTTTTTCGGGTTGCACTTGAGGTGTTGAAATAGCGTTGATCGGTCTGGTAATTGTCTTTGTATTCCAAGCCCTCAAGTCGTAGAGGCAAGGTTTATCAATAGATTTCCTAAGATTCGTCAGCATTCTTATTGCAGAGTTTGCCACCGGCGGCGCGGTCAATTTCGCACTTAAGATAAAAGGAGACATGATCATAAAAAATTTGGATTTGAAGCCAATGATCGATGCCATGATGAGGGAATTTTTGTAGTAAGTCCTTGAAACGAGTCCATGCTTCAGATAAAGATTCTCTATGATGTTGTTGGAACATAGGATATCCATTGCGGTAGTTTGCAGTCCTTCACTAGTGGTCGGTTTAGGGGTAGAAATAATTTGTAAGCAAGGGAACGGTAGTAGGTCATGAGATTCCTCCAATGTCGGTTGATGGATCCTGCGGATGACGTTCAAGCCAATTGCTTGCTTGATCGAACAAAGGGAAAATGATTTAAATCACAAGCGCGTTTCTTTCCCTATTTTCACCGTCAAGGTCAAGTGAGTCCACAAGTTTTAAGAAATCCTTGAGGTGTTGGTTTGGATCCTCAGACCGAAGTCCGTGGAATGAGCATCCATTTTGCACCAACCGGATGGTGTCAGATCAAAGAGGTACCACGTTGTTCCCTACGGGGAGCTCAATGGTATTCCTGTAGCCCTCGTGGCTAGGTTTGGAGTAGTCTCCAAGAGTACGGATAGGATTCTCGTCTCCCATGGTGGTTGACGAGAATGGATTACGAAACAAATAACACAAAAAAGGATAGACTATAAGAAAGCTAATATAACGAAAATAAAAATATTACTTTTAAAGATTCAAGGGAGTAGATCTAAGCTAAACTATGATCAAAACCTAACTATTCCCCACGCAGCGGCGCCAAAAACTTGATGCGGTTGTCGTAAGGGACTTCTACAAGAAGTTTTACAACTCCCTAGGCAGAGTACCTAACCATTGTAGTAGTAGTATAGGCAAGACTCGGGGGTTGTTATCGTTCTCTAGGGGAATAGGTTGGGAAGGCTTGATCACGGTCTAACAGAATTCTAGGGGTTGAGAGAAGATTATTTTTGGTATTTTTATATTTATATGAAAGCAAGTAAATCTACGGTTTACGAGGTTGGTTTGTTTAACTATTAATTAAACTAATATTTAATCTACTGGTGATAACAATATAATAAAAAAATTGTATTCATTTAATCTTGTATTACTCCCTAGATTGTTCTCATTGTGTTGTTGCTTTGTTACCACTTGTGTATTATCTATGTAATTTTTCATAATTAGTGATCTGATTACCCGTCGTGTCTATTTAAGATTCGTTGAGGAACTCGTACAAAGTAATCGTAGTATGAAGACTATTTACTCCGGCCACCGAGAGTAAATTAATTGCATTTTAAAATATATTAAAAGTGGATCAACAATATTAAGGGTAAGGAGTATTATTGAGACTGTTACTTTTGGTATCTTTTACACAACTTGTTTCGTGTCATATGTTAGACATTAGAAAAGGACTCGTCAACCGTGTATTTTACCGTTTATTGTAGCTCGTAGTTAATCGTTTATGTATAACATTCGGTAATGGGCCGTGTATTAAACCAAACATGTAAGCCCACTTTACCAAGGCCTTTAGCCGCGTTTGTTAGTTACTATATAAGCGTTTCCATGACATGGAAGGGTGGTTAGTCATTACTTTATACAAGTTACAACTTTTCTCTCACTAGAAAGCTTTTTCTCTAACTTTCTCTCATAGACATTGGCTAATCATGTATCTATCTATTGTGTTATGATTTTCAATTATCATACAATTGGTATCAGAGCTAGGGGTTGATTAGATCGTTTGTGTGTGCGTTTTAGTGCTTGGTTGAGAATAAATCAATCGTTAAAGTTTTAGGTGGTTTTAGCTCATGTTCTTTGAGTTTCATTGGTTTTCACGGTTCTTGTGTTAAATTTTATATTTTTTAGTTGCTTTAGCTTTTTCCTTAGTACTATTTGTGCAATAAGAAACTAAAGTTAAAACGTTCAAAAGGGTGATTTTTAGGTGTTTTAAGGTGTTAAAGTTCGTACTTCATCGTAGCAGTTTGGTAATCTGCTTGTAGTTTATCGTAGCGGTTTGGTTTACTGTTCTGGCGGTTTGTCAGGAAAGTACATTGTTCTGGCGGTTTGTCAGATCGTACACTGTGCTAGCAGTTTGTCGTTTCTGACAACAGTTTGTTCTTATTAAGCAGTGCGTTTGTCATAATTAGCGGTCTTTCTTCTTGTTGTTATAGCAGGTTTACTAGTAGCGGACTTGGTAATTATAGCGGTTTGATCATTATCGGTTTTTACAGGTTTTTGAAGGACATGTCTACATTAGCGATTTGGGAAACAAACCTCTGCCAATTTCATTTCTTGGTAGCGGTTTGGTGTTAGTTCTTCATAGCGGTTTATCTGTATCTTCTAGTAGCGGTTTGGCAGATTAACTTCGTAGCGGTTTACCATTCGTAGCGGTTTATAGATAGCGGTCTTTGTTTTACGGTTTTTGAAGAGGGGGGTTTTTTTCATACAAGGTCTTTTGGGATTTCCAACCTTTGGCCATTTTCTTCGTGGTAGCGGTTTGATATAATTCTTCATAGCGGTTTGACTGTTACGCGGGTGATTGAACAAGTAGCGGTTTGAGAACTAATCCAGCGGTTTGAGACACTCTTGTTTGGATTTGGGACTATTTTCAAACTTGACAAACATAACAAAATCAAACAACAAAACAGTTATACGAAAACATCACCCACTTTTAACATACAATCAATAACTCATTGTTCGATCAACTTAATCATTTCACAATCAACTAAAGATGGTTATCTTTTTGAAGATATCCAATGTGCCAGTTCGCATTACCCAGCACAACTATGCTTGATAGAACTGACTTTGCATCATGGCAACAACGTATTAGACTGTTTCGTCGGGGTAAAGAGAATGAGGTGAATATCATGAAGTCGATTGATGAAGGACCTTTTCAGATGGGAACAATTAGGGAACACTCTGCTCGAGGGGATGAAAGGTGCCCTACATTCTAGGTCCAGAATGAGCTCGAGTCTATCTCCGACCTTTCACCGAAAGATAAGGTAAGGTATTTTATAATGCTGACATTCGGCAACTAATATCCTACTTCAAAGGGTTGCCAAAAGACATATACACTCTTATCAATCTATTACACTGATTAAATGACTTCTGGGATTAATTTAAAAGATTCTCCTGTAGGTTTGAATTAACCTAAGAAGACCAGTGAATTCACAACTATATGATTGATTTGGAACACTTCTGTCTGACATAAAGGAGAAACCATTTATGTAAATCACATGGTTTACCAAGATCATCAATGACATGCGAAATCATCAAGATGACCATGCCCAGAATGCAGTTGAATTCAAAGTTTATTAATAACATGTTTGCATGAATGGGGTAGATTCGTCACAACTAGTTGAAACTGACTATAGATGTTTGAGGGGCCCTCAACTATTATCAGCTGATGATTATCTAAAGCAACACGAGGGACTGCCAATGGAAACAAAATGAAGTTGGAACGATTCACTCAACAATGTTGGATACTCTCGCCTTAATGTCTAATGTATCACATCAGCAGTTACTACTCTACAATCATTACCACTCTACCCCATCCACACATGTTCAACCACATTTGATGACAATACCAACTTGATTCAAGGGACTTTCTCCAATGGACAACTTAATTTAGAACTTAACCAGAAACACTTGCCGCCTTCGGCGGCCTACTTACTAATCATACAAAAAAATACCTTCCTTCAAACTTGAATAATTAACTCAGGACTTCTTCAATACAAGCGAACTAAGCCACACGTTTCAAGGGTGGCAGGTTGTTGTTTAGGAATGTTCTGGGTCATCAGAGAATAGAGGGCAGGGGAAAACAATGCAGGGTTGCAGGTTTACAGCTTGGTTATGGTGGAGTCAGAACAGAGTTGGGATTGCTAATCCAGGTCAAGCGTGGCAGATGACGTGTTTACAACTTTAATGGTATCTGCCACATCGGCAAGGAGCTTGCACTCGCCCTAGCGACACAGAAACTCCCAGAATACTTTAAAGACAAGATGTTGCTGATGCAAGCTCAGGAGAACGAGGTGGCATTGGATGAAGAGCAGTTGTTGTTTATTGCAGGTGGACAGACAATGCGGTTGATGAAGATGTGGATGAGCAACCGGTTCAAGATTTAGCACTCAATGTGGATAATGTGTTTCAAGATGATGATTGTGATACATTCGATTCTGAAGTTGATGAGGCTCCCACTGCACAGACTATGTTCATGGCAAATCTCTCATTAGCAGATCTTGTTTATGATGAAGCCAGTCCTTCATATGATTCAGGGACATTCTATCTGAGGTACCAGATCATGACAACTATCAGGATGCTGTTTGTGAACATCATGAAGTACCGGATGCTTTTACAATGTATAAACAAAACTATCCGTTGTTGACTACAATTACTGATTATACTAGTGATAAGTAATATGCTTCCGTGCAATGATCAGTTGTAAAGGACAAACAGTGCCAGTTGTTCAAAGTAATGTATCTTCTGTACAAAATGTTGTTGATACAACTTAAGATCGATTTCCTGAGCTTGTAAGGTTCAAGTTACTCTGGATAAAATCAAAACAATATGTAGAAACTTTGTGAATACTAAGTAATGAGTATGGCGGAATCTACTCGTTGTATACTTAGAAGAATATTAAATAAAATCAATATCCGTAATGAACAATGTTTTTGAACAATGATATTTACTAAATAAGTTCTAATATTATTATACAATAATCGAGTACTTTGTTATGTACTTGGGGTTTACAAACCTTAATGCTATATATCAATCGTATGAATGTTTTGGTACATATTAACTTATACCCTAGGACCTCCTTTTATACACCAAGGAGTCCTAACAGGCTTACAATATTTTCCTAAATTATCATGATCTTCTAAACAAATAACTTATACGTATCTTTTACAAAAATATATCATACTTATCCCGTAAGTAATCTTGATAAACAATCTTAATCTTTATCCTTCTGACAGTAGAAACTCTTCTAGCAGTTGTAATCCTTCAGCAGTTGTAAGTAGCATCATTAACTTTTATTCCAGCAGTACTAACTTAGCAGCAGTTACTTCCAAACAGCATTAAGAGCTTTTAATCACAATAAATGATGCATACATGATGATATTAAATGATATGCACTTGGAAAACAGTTCTGTCCAATGTGTCTATGTAAACAACACAGAACAATGTAGTTGATAAATCATTGACTGCTGAACTTGCGACATATAAGGAACAAGTTGAACTGTATAAAAGACGGGCCAAGTTTGAATTAACAGAAAGAGAACAAAAGATTGATGAACAATTAAGAATAGTTATCACTGACCGTAATATTAAAGGAAAATTTGAAAAAGGAAACTTCATTTTTGTAAAAATGCAACTTACCTTCTACCATCAACAATAAAAAGTCAATGGTAGAAGAAAGTAACGTCTTTGAAAAAGGATTTTAAACAGAAAGAAAACAAATACCTTGAAGAATTTTTGGACATAAAATCTTTAAAAGAAAAGGTCGAGGATAATTTATACAAACAAGACCAGTCTCATCAAACAGTTCACATGTTGTGTAAACAAAAACCCTATTATGATGAACTGAATAAGGTAGCTATTGGTTACAAGAACCCCTTATGCCTCACCCGTGCAAAGCAAGTTCAGCCTGCTTTATATAATGGTCATGAAATTATCAAAACCAATCATGTCCCGGCCATAGTGCATAACACAGAGGATACCCTAGAGATAGCTGAAATCACTAGGAAGAAAATGAATGACAAAATGAAAGACCCAGAATGTGTGACTCATAAGGTTAAGATCGCACCACCTGATTACTCGAAAGAGAATTACTTAGCGACCTTCACACCACAAAAGCAATTGACCCCTGAGCAAATATTTTGGTCTCAAGATCTCATCAAGATGAAAGCAGAAGCTCTCAAAAAGCAGACCACAGCCTCAAGACCAATCAAAGCACTGACGGTGTATCCTCCAAATACACCTGCAACGCTTGTCCCCAGGGTGCTTCCAACAAAAAGTCAAGTGAAAATTAATATTTTTGCACTTATACAACTTTTTTTGGAATTTGATAAAACCTGGAAAAAGAGAATTACACCAACCGGGCTCACTGAAGGGGAAAGGGGTTTTGAACAAACCAAGGAATGTTATCTCACCGAGGTCATTCCATTTTTCAAAACACTTAAAGAACATTTTGAGGGCATTCAAAAGGCTCTAACTAAAGAAATTAAAGAAATGAAAGACATTTTTGAAGAGTTGGAAGCTGAGGTTGACCAAAATGTTGTAGATAGGAAACATGATGAGATTGAACAAAAAAACCTTCTTATTGCTAATGATAATTTAATTGCTGACTGCTTGTCTAAAGAAGTGTTTTATGTGGCAACGAATTCTGAGCTTAATGTTTCTAGATTTACTGAAATGCATGATGCCCACACTATTGTTAAAGCACGTTGTCTGGAACTTGAAATTGAGCTTTCTAATTTACGTGATAAGATTCAAAAGGATAATCATAATGAGTTAGTGAAACGGTTTTCCAATCTTGAGGTAAATCATTTAAACCTGCAGTTAAAGTATCAAAACCTTAAAGAAAATTTTGGGAACAACCCACCTTCACCCGTTAGAGATACTCCTGACTTTGATTCAGTATTTGTAATCGGAAAAATAAAAGCTTCCCTTTAAGGAAAGGACAACGTCATCAAAAAATTGAAAACACAAATCTCTCACCTTTGAAGAGACCCGTAGTGAAGTTGATCGTACCCTTGACTTCAGGGCCTTAGATTTTCAGATCACTCAATTAACTGAAAAAGTTACTGTTCTTCAAGAACAAAATGAGCTTTTTAAGGTAGAAAATGGAAAAATCAAGAAGCACTACAAAGAATTGTATCATTCTATTAAGATCACGCGTGCTAAGCATATAGAACAGACAACGGCCTTAACAACTAAAAATGAGAATATGAAAGCCCAAATACAGAATAAAGTGAAAAGTGTCACTAAGGATCATGTAAAACCAACAGTTCTTGCACCAGGTAAGTATGCTATAGATGTTGAACCAATTCCCCCTCGCAATAGGAACAATAGGGCAGTTCATCTAGATTATCTCAGGCATCTTAAGGAAAGTGTAGAAACCCTTCGCGAAATAGTAGAGGAAGCTAAGGTTGAAAGACCCTTAGATAGATCAATTGTCTATGCTTGCCGTTACACTAAGCACTCTCAGGAACTCTTAGAATATGCGATTGGCACTTGTCCGAAAGACTATAACCAACGAGATAAAAAGAAAAAGCAAGTTACTTTTGAAGAACAATGTGACACGTCAAATAGTAACACACACAAACATGTTGAGCAACTGAACACCCAGAAGACTAATGCCCCTGTGCCTCCTTCTACAGGAGTAAACTGTTGCACCGATGCTAGCGGATCACAGCATAGGAGCAATACCAAGAAAAATAGGATCTCGCCAGCTAAAGGTGTCAACAAGATGAAAGTAGAAGAACACCCTAGGACAAATAAGTCTCACTTAAGAACCACGAATCGTGTTGATTCTAGTAGTAGCTCTAAGCGTACTGTAATTAATTCGAATTCTGATTCTGTTTGCCAAACATGTAACAAATGTTTAATTTCTGCAAATCATGATATGTGTGTGGTTGATTATTTGCAATCTGTTAAGGCACCCCCCTCTATTCATAATATTCATAATGTTGTGCGCAAAGTTAAGCAAGTTTGGAAACCTAAGCAAGTTAGGCAAGTATGGAAACCCACAGGCAAAGTGCTTACCAGTGTTGGTCATCAATGGAGACCCACAGGCAGAATATTCACCTTAGGAGAACAGTGCCCTTTAACTAGGTTTACTAAACCCAACGTAGTATCTGCTAAGCAAAACGTGAATCAAGCCATTACTTATGATAACCAACAGGAACCCAACCAAAATTAGGGATCCAACTTTCCAAACTCTACATCTTCGTCTGTTTTCAAATTCAGGTTGTACAGATCGTCCTTTGGTATTTGGACTCAGGCTGTTCAAAACATATAACGAGGCATCGCTCCCGGCTCTAGAATTTCGTGAAAAACTTTATCGGGACAGTTAGATTCGGGAATAACCATTTTGATGCTATCATGGGTTATGGAGATTACGTGATTGGTGAAAGTATGATATCCAGGGTATACTATGTGGAAGGACTGGGACACAATCTGTTTTCTGTCGAACAATTTTGTGACTCTGATCTGGAAGTTGCATTCAGGAAGCATTCTTGCTACGTTCGAGATATGGATGGTGTTGAATTAATTAAAGGTTCTCATAGTTATAATTTGTATACTATCTCACATGATGAAGTCCTCTCCAATTTGCTTATTGTCCAAAGCTTCCAAGAACAAATCATGGTTGTGGCATCGGCGTTTAAACCACTTGAACTTCGGTACCATCAATGACCTTGCAAGAAAAGATTTAGTACGAGGCTTACCTAGATTGAAGTTTGAGAAAGATTATCTATGCTCCGCGTGTCAACTTGGAAAGAGCAAAAAACATACCCACAAACCCAAAACTGAAAACACCAACTTGGAAGTTCTAAATACCCTTCATATGGATTTATGTGGACAGATGCGAGTTCAAACAATTAATGGGAAGAAATACATCTTAGTCATCATTGATGATTTCTCTCGGTTTACTTGGGTTAAGTTTTTAAGATCGAAAGATGAGACCCCAGAGGTCGTCGCAAAATTTCAAAAGCAAATACAAGTCGGTCTCAACAAAACTGTTAGATACATCCGTACCGATAATGGCACCGAATTTGTCAATAAAGATTTGAATGAATATTTTGAACGTATTAGCATTTTTCACCAAAAGACAGTTCCAAGGACTCCATAGCAGAATGGCGTTGTCGAAAGACGAAACTGTATTCTTGTTGAGGCTGCTCGAACAATGCTGATCTTCTCCAAGGCCTTGATGTTTCTATGGGCAGAAGGTGTTGCTACTGCTTGTTACACCCAAAACTGATCCCTTATTCATACTCTTCATAACAAAACCCCATATGAGCTGGTGCGTGATAAGAAGCCTGATCTTACCTTTTTCAAAGTCTTTGGTGCTCTTTGTTACCCTACAAATGACAGCGAAGACCTTGGAAAATTATAACCAACTGCTGATACTGGAATATTCGATGGTTATGCACCAAGAAGGAAAGGTTATCGAATCTACAATAAACACACTTGACGAATTATGGAAACTATTCACATTCAATTCGATGAGCTGACTGAGCAAATGGCTCCTGTGCAACTCAGTACAGGACCCGCTCCTAGTTTTCTGACGCCTGGACAGATAAGTTCAGGGCTCGTACCAAATCCGGTTCCTGCAGCTCCTTATGTACCCCCCACAAATAGAGATCTGGAGATTTTATTCCAACCAATGTTCGATGAATACCTGGAACCTCCTCGTGTGGAAAGACCAGTTCCTCCGGCTCCAACAGCTCAAGTTCCAGTCAACTCAACCGGTACACCTTTATCTACTACCATTGATCAAGATGCACCTTCTCCAAGTCATTCACTGTCATCTTCTTCATTACAATCTCCAAGCTTACATCAAGGTGTTGCAACTGAATCTCCTCTCATGGAAGACAATCCTATTGACATTGATCACTTCATAAATGTGTTTGCTCCGAAACCTAGGTCTGA
>BQNB010093955.1:0-26236 GCA_026074375.1 Tanacetum coccineum
GGGTGATTTAGTTTGGTTTTGTGTGTGTTTTTCATTACTTGTTTAGGCGTGTCTTGGTTCAAACTCTAGCAAGAGATTATCATCTTTTGTGAGGTTTAAAACCATAAAGCTTGCAACTTTCTTCTTTGTTTATCTTAGTATAGGTTAGTTGTACAAGAAAACCTTTGAAAAAACAATAAAAAATTGATCTTTTTGGGTTATTTTTGGTTCAAATAGGTTTTGGTACAAGAATCTTGATTTCAAATTTTTTTTGTTAAAAACCATAAAGTTTGCGTTTTTAAGGTTCTCCTAGTCTTAGAATAGCAAGAAGTACAAGCACAATCAAGTAAAAACATCAAAAATTGTGTCTTTAAGTGATTTGAAGCTTTTGAAGACGGCTTTTTATACACACTGTTTGAATTCGGCAATTTATACGTGTTGATACCAGCGATTTATACGTTATTGAGTATGGCAATTTATACGTATGGTAATCCGGCAATTTATACGTATTTGTATAAGTTGATTTATACGTGTTCTAAATCAGGCGATTTATACGTGTGGTAATCCGGCGATTTATAAGTATTTGTATAAGGCGATTTATAGTGTGTATATCAGGCAATTTATACATGTTCTAAATTAGGCGATTTATACGTGTGGTAATCCGGCGATTTATACGTATCTGTATCAGGCCATTAATACGTGTGTATATCAGGCGATTTATACGTGTCTCTAAATCCGGCGATTTATACACATTATATACGGCGATTTATACATTCTATTTAAATCCAACAATTTATACCATTTTTCTAGAAGACGATTTATACAGTTTTCTTAAGGTGATTTATAGATTACACTTGGGTGATTTATGCACTTACCTTAGGAGATTTATAGCATATTACAAGTTATCTTTTCTCATTCAATCAATCAATTCAAAATGACAACTCTAGCAGAATTCATGATCATTGGTTTTATCAAGAATTGTAAAATCCCGTGTAATCTTAAGACTCATTCACTTTAAACAAACATCAATTTAACACAACAACCTCTAATAACTGAACAATCAACAAGTTATCTTTTCTCATTCAATCAATCAATTCAAAATGACAACTCTAGCAGAATTCATGATCATTGCCGGTGCGGACAACCATCCTCCCATGTTGGAAAAATCTTTGTATGACTCTTGGAAAAGTCGTATGGAATTTTACATGGAGAATATGGTAAACGGGAGAATAATTCTTGACTCAGTTCTAAATGGTCTACTTGTATGGCCTACTATTACTCAAGAGGATGGTACTACTAGGAGAAAAACTTATGCAGAATTTTCCGCTACTGAAAAGCTTCAAGCTGATTGGGATTGCAAAGCTACCAATATCGTTCTTCAAGGTCTTCCACCGGATGTGTATGCTATTGTAAATCATCATAAAGTTGCAAAAGAGATATAGGACAGAGTTAAGCTTTTATGCAAGGGACGAAATTGTCTTTACAAGAAAAGGAATGTAAATTGTATGACAAGTTTGATAAGTTTACATTTGTGAAGGGTGAAACCCTGTATCAGTACTACTGTAGATTTGCTCAACTAATCAATACCATGAATGTAATCAATATGTCAATGAGACAAGTTCAAGTGAATACAAAGTTTCTCAACAGTCTTCTAACAGAATGGAGTAAGTTTGTGACGGATGTGAAGTTGGCAAGAGATTTACATACAACAAACTATGATCAATTGTACTCATATCTCGAACAACATGAGATACATGCAAATGAAACGCACTTGATGCGTGAACGATACCAAGATCCTCTTGCATTTATTGCTAACTACCTTCAATCACCTTCTTAACTTAACAACTATTACTCTCAATACAATCCTACACAATTTCCTCAACTAACATACATGACTCCACAAGTTTACTCTCCTCAATCATACTCACCAATGTATCCACCAACTCATCCATCACAACCATAAATCAGTCATTCATCCGTTCCACCATCACAACAATATCAGTCTCATATGGATCATCAAACCTCATCTGTTTCACAAATTGCTTATCACTCACCTCAAGCTTTAACACAACCAATGATTGAGTTCCCTAAAATAGACTCAAATCTTGCTGTTTTGGTGTTCTCTCAAGGAATTGATCCTATTGCCTATCTCAATAAGGCAATGGCTTTTTTGACAGCTATAGCTTCTTCAAGGTTCCCTTTAACAAACAATCAACTTTGAACTTCCTTTAATCCAAGAAACCAGGCCACTATTCAAGACGACAAGGTTACTGCGCAACAATATCAAGTGAGGCAAGGACAAAGTTATGTTGGTATTGGCTATAAGGGTAATGCTACTAGTTCTCGAGGAAACAATACAGGCGGACATGCAAGGGTTGTTAAATGCTATAATTGTTAAGGTGAAGGACATATGGTAAGGAAATATACTCAGCCTAAGCGACTAAGGAACGCTGCATGGTTTAACAAAAAGGCGATGTTGGCTTAAGCACTGGAAGCTGGACAAATTTTAGATGAAGAGCAACTCGGATTTCTTGCAGATCCAGGCATTCCAGATGGTCAAGCTGTTCAGACAACCATTCAAAACAATGCTGCTTTTTAGACTGAGGATCTTGATGCTTATGATTCTGACTGTGATGATGTCTCGAATGCAAAAGTGGTTCTGATGGTCAATCTTTACAACTATGGTTCTGATGTTATCTTAGAGGTACCTCGTTCTAAAACCTATCACAATGATATGGATAATCAAAGTGTGCATGCAATGCAGGATTTTGAACAAACATCAGTTATTGATTTTTCCAATAATAAGATACATAGTGATAGCAATATCATTTTGTATTCTCAATATTTGCAAGAAACACAACAGGCTGTTCAAGACACTAATTTGTATGCAGAATAAGATTTAATGATTTTATTTGTGATTGAACAAATGTCAAAACAAATGATTAATCATGTAAATAATTAGGAAAAGGCTAATCAAGAAAAGAATAATGAATATATTGATTTAAGTTCTCGTGAAAAAATGATTGATTCTCTAACTGGATGATATGATGAAAGAAAAGCTTGCACTTAATCACAAATTGGAACCTCACTTGAACAAACAATCTTTGCTAAATCAATCCAACAGAAAAGGAATCTTTATTTCAAACATTTACTGTTTTTCAAAATTGAATCCAAGAACAGGAAACTAAATACATGAAAAATGAATTGATTTTAGAAAAGAAAATAAAGGAACTTGATAATATTGTTTATAAAGTGGGTCAATCTGCTCAAACAGTGCACATGTTAACAAAGCCATAAGTTTTTTATGATAACACTCACAAACAAGCTCTTGGGTATCAAAATCCGTTTTATCTCAAGAAAGCTCAGCGGATCAAGCCAACCTTGTATGATGGTAGTTGTTATCCCTAAATATTATCCTTTTACAACAATAAGCAAACCCAAATAAGCTCTTAAATAAGCCGGAAATGAAGAAAGAAAGAAAAGAAAGGAAGAGAACTTGGAAAGTTAGAGTAAGAGAGAGAAATGGTGAGTTACAAGTAAACAAATGCAACCAACACCATCTCCATGTGAGGAGAGGGTTTCTTTTATATTACCCTGCCATCTAGTTGGCTCGTGTGGGCTTTTTCTACTTGGGCACGGGTTTTGGCTAAATGAGTAGTCGTTTTTTCACACCGTTTATCAAATAACCCTCAGATATTATTATGATACTATATTTATAGAAAATAACTATATACGTTATACATAAAGTCAAAGATCATACAAATTATTCTTAGGAAGAATAATATGTAATTAACCGCGGATATCGTTTTCCTCGGTGGAGATGAATGGAAATCTATGTTCAAAGTTGTAAATCGGCTTGATTGTACATTCAAGTTTTTGGGTTTTGGTTTTTAAATACTATTTTATGCTAAAAATTAAACTAATATTAATTCTAAGATTTAAAACTACAAGATTAAACTAAAGTTGATCTAAAAGATATAAATGACAAATATGCTTGCTAAGTGACGTGAAAAATTCATTAAGTGTGAATTAAGGTTTATTAACGAATTAATTTTCTTAGAAAAGATAATTATCTCACAACGTTGGTTTATTTTGACAAAAATCTCTCAAAAAGATATTAATTATTAGATGTATAGTTTGACTATTTCTCCGGCTTTTGCCCTTTGAAACATTCAAACTATAAATCTAAATAATCCAAAAAATTATTAATTGACTAAACCTTTTTCAAATCCACACTTAATTCTCAATTCACAAATATCACTTAACAAGCACTAATAAAACTACTCGCTACTCATAATGTTCAAATAAGCAAAGCAAAACATTTTTTTTATGTAACTACACTATTTAATTGAAAAAGGATAGAAAATTGGACCGAGTTGAAGAGCCGCAATTAAACAATTACCACCCGATTTATTTAGCTAAAGAAAATAATTAAATTCTATCTAGCTAAATAAACCCTTAAGCTCCACGCCTCATGAGTTGACCGGTACCAAAAAGTCAAACAAAACAAAACAAAATGTTTAACTGTTAACAGTAAATAAAATTTCTGTTTTAAACTAACTAGCCTAATCCATAATTCAAAAATGGGCCCATGATTAATTCTAGCAAACCAAACGAACATGGCCCAACGTTAATTCAAGGCTAAATACTAAACGAGTTCCTAGTTTGAATTTCTATAAACCATTATGCGTCAGATAAACAAGGACGAGCAAAAAAAAACTGAATAAGCTAAATTAATAAGCCTAAACTCAAATAAGCATTCAGAATAAGCTTCAATTTCAGAATAAGCCACGCACAATTGTTGAACAAGCCGAATACAATAAGTACTTAAAACTTGATACAATAAGCAAAACGATTTAAGCTAGAATGAGTTTTAAGATGAAAACTTTTTAATAAGCTAAATCCTAAACAATTTTGAGATAGATCGATTAAGCTAACAAGACTTTAGCAACTAACATAGATAAAAAAGATAAGCTCCTTAAACTCCTAAACTTAATAATAAGCAAAACGTATCAAGATATACAACTTTAATGACTAAACAATCTAAACATTAAACTAGATAAACTCTCAACTAATTAATAAGCAACATAAAACAGCAACAAGAGTTTAGATCAAGCAATAAGCACAATAACATTTCAAACATCAACATGAATAAGCAAATAAGTTCTCGAAAGATCAATCAAGCAATATAAGCTTGTTTTTAACCAAATCAAGCAATATGAGCTCCTAATAAGACAAAAATGAATTAAGCACAGAAATAAGCTAAACTCGAGCTTATTTTAGCTTTTTATTTTGAAAAGTGTTTAAAAACTTTTGGTAATGAATCGAATTAGCTTGGAGAGCTTATAAGAGTCATTATTTTAGCTTTTAAGAACTTTTGATAATAATAAGCTGCAAGAATAAGCACAAAAATTCAGTTTAATGAATAAGCTACACGAAAAGGAAAATTACCAAAAGATTAAAGTAAACAAAAAGCAAAACGAGATCTTCAACAAGTTTTAAACCATTCTCAATACAATATCTTAATAAGCTTGTGAAATTAACTTGATACAATAAGCTGGAAAAATAGAATAAGCTATTACTAGAAAGAAATAAGCTAAAGACTAAAAAAAATAAACTAAAAAAATTAAAGACTACCCCAAGTTTAAGGGGAGCAGGTGATTATATAGGGTGAGAGAGGGGGAGAAATTGTAAATTTGAACCAAGAATTTATTAGTGTCTGAATTGCATCATATCATTGGCATGGAAATTTGTTCCTCGGATCGCCAGGCTGCCCAAATGTTGATCCACCGGCTAAGCTTGCTACACGTGTAATTCTTCATAGCTTCATTAATACGCAGCAGTGTTGACTGTTGGATCATTTTCCCGAAATGGTTTGAGAAACAGTACGCAGAACCATCGAGAAGGGTGCAGGTCAAGGTGGATGCAAAATTCAGGATTGATTGGGATTATTTTACAACTGAAAATGAATTGTGATATATAATGTTTCCTTTGCCACGTGGCATATCATCATTTGCCCCATTTCTTGATAGTGCGAGGTCCTGTGACCTGAATTTATTTAATTTTGAAGCACATGGTACTTGCGTCAACAAAGCTTATAAATCAGTCAATGGTGTTAAAATGTCATGGGCTTAAGAGCTTTAATGGGCTTAGTAACAACATGGGCTGGCCCGGCCCATAAAATGGGTTATGGGCTGGCCCAATAATATCTGAGGGCACCCTTGGATTCATTTTCTCGAGCTCTTTCTACTGGTATGCTCGGGGACTTTTCACGACTTCATCTCAGCTTGAGTAAAAATTAGACTTGACCAAATTGAGCTTGATAAATCCCGTTTTTGCACCGTTTTCAATCTTTTTTTTACCTGCAAGACATAAAAATACCAAACAAGCATATATGTACAATAATTATCTATATTTAGCAATTTTAGTCTGATTAATAGTGTTTTTGGGTTATAAATAATGTGTATTTTAGCACACATTACTAAACTTGGGCTTTGAGCACGAAACACGGACAATATTAGATTACAATCCAAGCCCGTTGAACCCGACTAGCCTATTACAATACAAGACCTAGTTTGACTTTATAAGACCGATAACATTCTTGTTTGACTTAATAAAATAAAGGCTAACAATCTCCCCTAATGTTGAGGTCTCTTTCTTCAAACTCCTCCGTACCACTGATGACATTCTTGTAGGAGTTTGCTTTGTTTTATCATTGTCTCCCCTGACGTTGAAGATATGACTTTTGACGTTTATGCTTTGCCTTGTTTTTGGTCTTGTCTTGTTTGTAATGGCTTTGTTCATTCATGCTTTGTGATCTTGATCTTGAGCCTTTATCTTTTGACTTTGAGTTCTTGAGATCGTTATCTTGCATCATCTCCTTGACTTGAATCATCTTGATTTGACTTCCTTGATCAACTTGTGCTCTTGACCAACATGCTCATACTTGTTACATTCTTGTTTGACATATATGATTATAAGTCTAACAATCTCCCCAAATAGACTATTCTTTATTTGACTTTGAGGCTCTTTGATGGTGGGGAAGTTTAGAATCAACGATCTTGATGTTGAACGATTGACTTTGAAAGCATGAGTATGAGCATGTGGTTTATGAATCCGACTTCGCTGGAATGAGGCTGCAACACTATCGTCTAAACCTGAAATAAGATAGTTAGCAATAAAAGATGAATATGGCTTTGTCATTCATCTTGAGTTCGATTGCATTAACCTCCGGTTTCCCGTTTTTAAAAGTAAAAATAATATACCTGTGATCAGGTAATTCAAAGAATCTCCCTTGACAGGATTTTCCAGCTCAAAGCGTAGGACATTTTTTTTTTCTCTAGAACACATATGTATTAGATTCACCATGCTTGCTAGTTCTCATTACCGGAACGTCTCAAAGCAGACAACACGGTAAGAGTGAATCAGATAGTTACTATCTTTCTGATTTAGTCATCAATTCATTTACTGGACCAAAATTGATATCCAGTTATCACAAGCTCAATTCATATAGAATCTTGCAAGTCACCTACCAAGAGCTTGTTTGATGTTGGCTCAAGCAGGATTTCCATCTTCACTGTGAATACTTAAGTATCACTCGGATGTTCTGGCAAGATCTCAAGGATAATGCGTAGGACTCTTTGTTACAACTTATGAACTTTATGGTGTTCAACAAGTGTATTTTGACATTGTGTCCTAATGAGATTTATAATTTGATCTCTTCTGGCTGGAAATTTTCGTTTCTAGACTAATTTTGTGGCACTTTTGGTTTTAGTAATCGGAGGCTGGAGCAGATGCCCAACTATCAATATTAACAATTCTCGAAGTTAAATGTTCAATAGAATAACGTGTGTATCTCCGTGACAAATGAGACAAGTTTCTTTTGAGAGAAACCCGAATGGCTAGGAAGGGTTGTGCATTGCATCACTGGGTCCATGACGACTTTCTTCATATCAACCTCATCAATTGTTATTTGATAGATATGTAATGACCCCAGTTTCAGCCTAAAGTTGGTTTGGAGGGCTTCTTTCTTTTCACTCACCCTTTATCCATACATATCTTTTTCATTTTTTTCCCATTCTTCAAACACCCTTCAATGCTTACCAAGACGTCATTACTAACACCTTGTTGTGATTGTTCCAGTGTTAGCTCAATCTTAGTTGGCATTCTTCCCTTATACACATTCATCTCCAATCATACCTAAGGACTGCTATTTCTAACTATGGAGTGTCCTTGGGTAGATCCCTCTGGTTCTGGTTGGATCGTAGGACTTATTCCTAACCTAACCACCTTATGACTTCAGAATCGTCATGAAATTAATAGGTTGTTGGGTATAGAGATCGAACATAAAAACCCTATTTTCTGAACATTATTATTTTCAAAACTCCCCTACACAAGTGCTCCGAGATTCGAAAGTGTTGTTAACACAATAAAATAAAGAGTTGCACTTAGAGTCTTAAAGATCACATTCGTCTATAACATATTTTAATCACATTTTCTCCCCTTATTTTAAATAATAAAACACTTAGTATTTGAAATACCAATTGATTAAAATTTGACATGAAAAATTCCATGGGGAGAAAGATTATACCATGATATTGCATGAATTCTTTGGAACATGAACTTGCTCCCCCTCAATTTTACATATGTTTGACATTAAAATAAAATGATACCAAGTTGTAAAATGAATATAAAATTGAGGGTTAGCATTGGTGAGCACACAATTTTGAAAGAGTATGAGTTGACATTGTAGAATTCTTAAAAAATTGTGCTCAACCACTTAATCATCTTATAACATTTAATCTATTGAGTAGACATTATTATTCCAGATTTGTTATTAAGATTAGTTTAAATGTTTTGAAGACCCAAAGCATTTAAGAAGAGTATCTAAAAACATTAAAGCATTGTTTTAAAAAAAACTCACCCTCAGAAGATTATCCATGTAACATGACATTGTAAGTACCGCACATTTGAAATTTATTCGGGGAAGGGATTGTTAAACACATAATTTTAACAAATACCACTTTTTATGGAAAAATACCACAAATTATATTGTAGACAATTTGACATTGAAAGTTCTTTTTGAAAAATTATGTTCAACGATTTTTAAAAACACATGATAGAAGACTTCTCTTCTATTTTTAGAGTAAGCGCACTGAAGCGTACACTTCCCTATTACATTCGGGACCGAGTTATGCACTGAAATGTACATAAGTCATTAAGAAAAATTTAGAAATGACATGTTTTGAAAGCATTTGAAACTCTTGCTCGAACTTCATTTACACGCCCGTGTCGATGTTAATCAACATTTCTAGGTACGTAAATGTTATCGATTCCAAGAGACATGTCGAGAAGATTCTTTTTGGTATTTTTGAAATTTTTCTGATTTTATATTTTATTTTTCTAGGTTTTATATTTTTCTATTTTCTTTTTGTTGGTTTTATATTTTTGTATTTTCTTTTTCAAAATTTTTTATAAATCAAAAATAAAGAGAGAATAAAAAAACAAAACCAAATAAATATTTACAAAAAAAAATCGAAGTTTTTACCATTCAGAAAAGACAGTTGTAGCTAGAGTTGAAGTGGATGAAGTTGAATCAGGTTGTTGACGTTTATTTGATGCATCAGTAGTAGTGACAGCGGAAGACTTTAAAACAACTTGATTTTCTCCATTGAAATATTCGTCGAACAAAGGACCGAATAGCAAATCCAGCTCATTTGACGTTGTTACTGTCTCAGCTGCTTGATGAACTTCTGTTGACATTGTGGTGCGAGGCTTGAACCGTTTTGTTCAAACGTCGTTTTTCTGTATCATCATCTGTGAATCCACTTTGACAATGGTTTCTGAGATATCAGCTTTTTCAGCAACCATACTCTGAGATTTTCCTTGTTGACATTACATAAGGTACCTGCACTTAAATCAAGACTTTGTTCCTTCTGAACATTGATTGATGTACATGCACTTACATCTAGAGTTTGTTTGCATTCATGAATATTAGGGATATCTACATTTGAACCATGTGGGGGTTCACTGTCAACCTTGCTTGTGCAAGAGTCGAATAACTTTCCTATAGGAATCCACCTAAGACCAATAGATTTGAAAATTCTACCCGTGGGTTTCCACCTAAGATCAGATATAGGAGATGTTTTCTCATACACAGTGGAAGTCTTATTAGGAGAAAACCTATGTCCTGTAAAGATCTGCCTACCAGGTTTCTGAGTATGACTCTTTTAATCTTTGGGTTTGTTATTGTTCCTGGTCTTATAGGATTGAATCTTAGCACGTGAATTTACTTCCTTCAGGAGTTTTGTTATACAAGCATCATGATTTGCATTAAAGACGTACTTATGACATGTGGAGCAAACAAAGATTTTAGAATCTGAGAAAGAACTAGAACTCTTAGAGTGATCTGCTTTGGGCACAGCCATTATCGTAACGTGAGTACTCTTAGATACAGGCAAACTCCTAGATGTTTGATTGTTGCTCCTAGGTTTTGGTTTGCTATCATCAGCAGTGGTTTGAATTCTAGCATAAGTAGTCAAACTAGTTGTTGAGTTCCTATCTCACATTTGTATCTTTTTCTTAGCTACATCTAGATAGTGATTATGAACCATGTCATTTGAACTAAATCTTGGTATGTTCTTAAAACTATTCCTAGATGAGCAAGATGCAATCATGTGATCAGGTTTTGTAAAGGCGGATTCTATTTGCTTAGGCAAATAATGTTGAGTGACTGGTTTTGAAAAATTCTTATTCACATTAACTTGGGAGGCAAACCGTTGTTTTAACATTTGAGCCCTTTCAGATTTAAACGCATTCGGTTGTCTAACAACTGATTGGTTTCTTAGTGATGGTAAAACCGGTTTCCCCAAGACTGATGTTTTATCAAACTTAGTATCTGTTAGGGATTTTGTAATAGATAATTACTACTAGTAGGTATATAGTTCCTACTGGTAGAGTAAAAGTTCCTGCTGGTAGGTATGTAGTTCCTACTGGTAAGGATAGCAGCAAATAGACTGTTTGTTCTATAGTCCTTAGATCTCTTATTTTAATAAATCATACAAATCTTGTATGCTTTTTACAGTTTCATTTTTCCCTATTTAAATGCACATTAATTAGCCACACTATGTTCTAATTTGATGTTTATTGTTTCAAAAGCTTCAATTTCCTTTTTCATTTTGGCTTTATTACTTGTTTCATTCAAAATTTGACCATGTTGCCCCGATTTTAAAGCTTGATTTTGATATTTAAGTTCAAGAGCAATACAACGTGCTTCCATTCTTGAAAAATCTTTTTGAAATTAGGCAACGGTCTTTTTGAGACACAGATTTTCAGACTCGAGAGATTGATTTGAAAATTCAGTTGTCTTGTTATCAAATGATGAATCAAGCATATGACTTTTAACTTGACATTGTTCAGTATACTGGTCAACCCTACCTTCAATAATGATTTCAGGTTGCTCAGTATGATGTTATCCTGTAGCAAAGATATTACATTCAACAGTCAATTGTACCTCAACCATTGGCTCTTCGTCATATATGGGTCTGATATGTGTATCATCAACACCTGTATCATTCCCTGACCTGCTGCTGTCATCTTGCACTTCTGATTCTGTTCCACTTCTTTCTGTGATAACCAAATCAGCATCTACTGCTTTACCAATATCAATCTACTTCCCTCTGCGTCTGCACTGTCTTTTATTCAGCCATTTATCAAACTGTATTTGATGACTTTCTTATTAGCAATAGACGTCTTGACATTGACCAAGATGCAGAGGTTTACTTTTTTTTTAATGAAACCTCAGAGGAGGTAGATGATGCTCAATGTTTGATACAACTGTTTTTAATGGAGACAACGCGTTTGTTGCAGAGCAAAGTGAAAAATTGTTGAAGAAGTAGTTAGACTGATGAAGTTAGGGCTGCTGCAACAATTACAATTAAGAGATCACATTGTCTTCAGCATTGGTACGAATTAGGATGTAAAACTAAGGTTGTGGTACAAGAGCCAGTACAGAGTACAACCACAACAGCACCCTCAGCAATACCGAAAGCAAAAGGGATTGTTTTTCATGAACAAGAGCAAGCTCATACACCAATAGTTTCTTTACAACAACCAACACAGGTCAAGGACAAGAGTAAAGGCAAAATGGTTGAAGAAGAACCTGTGAAGAAAATGTCTAAGAAAGAGCTACTCAAACTTGATGAAGAGCTTGCTTTCAAGCTACAAGCTGAAGAAGAAGAACAAGCAAGACTTGCAAGAGAGAATGCTGAGAAAGTTGAAGAAGCCAACATTTCATGGGAGAATGTGCAAGCAATGATAGAGGCTGCTAGGTTATTGGCTGAAAGATTACAAGCAAGAGAGCAAGAAGAATATAGTGAATCTGTTCATATTGTAGTTTACTCTGATTTGTCTGCTAGTGTTTTATTAGTTATTAGCTTCATGTTATCTTAATCCTTGAATCTGTGCTAGTATAATTGTTTAAAAAAAAGTTTTAATCTGTTTGATAAAAGCATTTCATAGTTTTAAGCTGTTTAGAGTTTAATCTGTCATCATATTCTTAATTTGTGTTGCTTAGGTTAAATCTGTTAGGGATTAATCTGTTATAAGGATTAAAATAGATCTAAAATGTTTAGTTAACCTGTGTGAAATTTAAATCTGATCTATTACAGAATTGTGTAGGAATTTGTTAAAAGTTGTTAGTAGAGTTTGGATTGGTAATAATAGTTAGTTTGTAGTTGAGTTAAATCATAATTGTGGTTAGAGTAGTATAGCTTAAGTTTGATCTAGTGTAGCAGCATATTGTTCTCAAGTATTTGATTTGTTTCAATAAGAAATCCCTTCGCATTTATGTTAGTTTGTTCAGATAGGTAGAGTCAAAGCTGTCATTTTTCTTATAAAAGTAGTGTAATAATTTTGATATTCTGATCTAGATTTAATGTTGAATCTGTGGTTGAAATATGTTCCAGTAATGTTAGTTTAAATTGTAATTTGTTCTGGTGTAGTAATATATATATATATAGCAAAAAGTGTCTGTGGTGGGACTCGAACCTATCACATCTCGTTCCAAATCTTAGTGTTTAACCAGTGTGCTAGGGATAGCTTTTGTTAGTAATAACTAGTATTAAACAGATATACGGCTTTTGTCATAGCTTTTAGGTATAGCAGTTTAATAGAAATTATTGTGATATACGGCTTTTGTCATAGCTCAATTAGTGCTTAATAATAAGCTAGAAATTAGTTTTTTTTATTGTAATAGTTTTCTGAACCTTTTGTTTAATTAGTGAATTTTTCCAAATATACTCCAACCTGGTGAGTATGATCTCTAGAAGATGAGGATGGAGCAGTACCTACAGTGCATTGATTACACCCTGTGGGAGATCATAGAAAATGGTAATGCACCAATGGTAACAAAAACTGTTGATGCTAAGGAGACAGTTATCCCTCCTACAAGTGTTGAAGAAAAGGCACAAAGAAGGGTAGAGTTGAAGGCTATAAGCACTTTGTTGATGGCCTTACCTAATGAGCATCAATTAAAGTTCAACTCATACAAGGATGCTAAGACACTAATGCAGGCTATTGAGAACAGATTTGGAGGTAATACTGCTACAAAGAAAACTCAGAAAAATCTTCTGAAGCAGCAGTATGAAAACACACCTAATAAGCATAATACTTGGAGACTACCACCCACATGACAAGCTTTGTTGACCATCTAAAAATTACTCCCTAATTTTTGAGACATTTGTTGGCTCCAGTTTCTCTTGTTCCCTCTGGGACTAGGTGTGTTTTGCCTATTTTTATCAACTGATGTTTTCCTAGGAGATTTTACTTACTCGGTAGACTTAACAAAGTTTATCGTAAAAAAACTAGGTTTATTAAACATCTCAACTGTTTTACTCTTAGGCACATCTTTTTCCTCACTTTTAGACACCCAATCCTCAATAATTGGGGCTCCATTTTCTTTCCTAGCATTCTTAGGTTCATTAGTCTCAGCAGTAGGCTTTTCAACTACAGACTCACTAACAGACTCATTCACTTCTACAAAATCATCTAGACTAGGATAAACTAAATCAAATTTAGGTGGCATAAAATTCCCAGTATAAGGAGGTAGGACAACATTATACCCTAATCCTGTTTTTCACTTATCTATTATCTGTCTGTCTAGAAGTTTACTTAGGCTTTTTGATGAATTTTCAAATTTTTATACTATAAGTTGAACCTTATCTTTTTCTTTTGTAGCTAACTCTAACTTCCTTTTAAGCTCTGTAAGATTTAAATCTCTTAAATAGATTTCACGTTTTAAGAGTTTTATATCTTCCTCATACACAGACTCATTTTTTTAAAGACTAACAGTCTAGCTTCTATAGATTCTAAACCTGTTTTATAAGAGACAGCACTTATCCTAGCTGTTCTTAAGTCTTTAACTAATTGTTCATTTTATTCTTTTAGATTTTTAACACATTCTAAACAAGATGAACAACAATTTGAGTCATTAGATACCTCAGAGTTTGTAGAAGAACTTGAACTTGTTGAAGAATAAGCCATGAGAGCAAAATTGGTTGGACCTTCTTCTGCTTGGTCACTCCAATCATATCCAAGGCCATCACACTGAGACACTAAGGCATTTAAAGTAGTTTCCTCAACTGGCACAGTCTTTCTGGTAGGCTCCCTATTCCTGTTGTCTTGATTTCTGGGTGCCCTACACTCTCTTGCAAAGTGTCCCATTTTGTGGCAGTTAAAACACTCCACCTTAGACTTGTCAAACCCAATTCTTTCTTTGTTGGCCATGTCCAGCTTCCTTCCAGTATTCTTAAGGAATCTTCTTGCCCTTATAGTCAGCATAGCAATGTTCCACCTTTAGGAAGGATTTGTTGTAGATCTTCATTATCAAGCTGTGGAATAGTTGGTTGGCTAGCAAAAAAGGAATAAATCATAGCCTCACTTAAATTTACAACATTTGTTGAGCTATCAACAGCACCCTAAGTGCTAGCAGTATTAACACCCTGAGCAGTATTAACTGCTCTAATTGCACTGTTAGTTGCTTGCTAGATGGACAAAATAGGTCTTACATGTGTGTGAGTTTGTGGCTGAGCTAGATGTCCCCTTGACCTCTGATTCATAAGACTTTAGGTTGTTGAAGAGGTCATCCAAATTTAATGTCTCAATCTCTGGTTTGTTCCTCCACACAATAGTATGCATAGTCCATTCTTGTGACAGACTTCTCAAGAACTTCTGATAGATGTCTTTTTTAGAGATAACTTCACCATGCATCTCCAGTTGACTAATTAGCTTTTGAAGCCTTTCATAGGTTTGCTCAATCACTTTTGTGCTGGATGCAACAAAGTTTTCATATTGCTGCTTCAGAAGATTTTTTTGAGTTTTCTTTGTAGCAGCATTACCTCCAAATCTGTTCTTAATTGCCTGCATCAGTGTCTTAGCATCCTTGTAGGAGTTGAACTTTAATTGATGCTTATTAGGTAAGGCCATCAACAAAGTGCTTCTTGCCTTTAATTCTGCCTTTCTTTGTGCTTTCTCTTCAACACTTGTAGGAGGGATAACAGTCTCCTTACCATCAGCAGTTTTTGTTACTATAGGTGCATTACCATTTTCTATGATCTCCCATAGAGTGTAATCAATGCACTGTAGGTACTGATCTATCATCATCTTCTAGAGATCATACTCACCAGGTTGGAGTATGGGTAGCTTGATGGTTTGAGTAGATTGAGTATCCATTGCTTCTTGAAGAAGTAGATCTTGTGTGTAGTAAAGTTTCTTCTTATTCAAAGCTTCTCAAAACCTCTGATACCACTTGTTGATCCCAATAGAATAGATCTTTAATCCCTTAGCTTATATAAGGTATAGTTATGCAAGATAAATCTAACACAACTATGGTAGAAACTTTGATTGTGAATATCAAAGACTATGCGGAATCTAGTCAATGATACTAAGAAGAATTACAATGAAACAATAATGAACAAGATCAATAACAAAACAGTTTACCAAACTTTCAGCCTCAATATAATACGAACACTCTTAATAGTGTTAGGGTTTACAAAACCTTAAAGCTACGAATAGATTAATATAACAATGAAGGATATCTGGATCTATATACATTATGCCCTAGGACCTCCTTTTATACACCAAGGAGTCCTACAAGGCTTACAATACATTCCTAAGTTATCATGATCTTATAAACAAATAATTTATATGAATCTTTTACAAAAATATCTCATACTTATCCCGTAAGTAATCTTGATAAACAATCTTCATCTTTATCCTTTCTCTTGTCTTTATCCTTCTAACAGTAGAAACTCTTCTAGCAGTTGTAATCTTTCAGCAGTTGTAACCAGCAGCATTAACTTTTATACCAGCAGCACTAACTGTGTACAAACAGTAGTAACTACTTTATGCTAACAGTTGTAACATTACTAGCAGTCTAACTTTATGCTAACAGTTGTAACTTTACTCAAGCAGTACTAACATATACTAGCAGTACTAAGTTACATTAACAGTAGTAACTTTTATACTAGTAGTATTAACTACTTAGTAGTATTTCTTCTAAGTCTCTGAGCAGTCTTAACTTCCATTAGCAGTAGTAATATATATACTAGCAGTAGTAACTGGTAGTACTAAATACTTAGCATATTTTTCACTAATATCACTAATAGTACTAAGTTATGCTTAGCAACAGTAACTCTAACCTTAGCAGCAGTAACTTCCAAACAGCTTCAAAAAGTCTTTTAATCCCAACATTAAGTTTCGGCACATGAGAGATCTGTTTTAAAAAAAAAAAAGGGGGCTTCAGTTCTTAGTTCCGCCCTTCGGTCATGTTTATGTGTCTCGTACAAGCCTATGGTAGCTATCTAGATTATGTATGTGCTTCTGAGTGTCTTAAAATATAAACTCTATCTGAGTGGCTCGAGTGAATTAAAAAAATTAAACACATTCCCTTGTGTGGTGCTATGTTATGTGTCAATGCCTAAAAAGTTATCTAAACTTGTAAACACTCTTGTAAAATCTAAATTTTCTCCACGTCACGATAAATGATCTTGTTTTTCTCGCTTTTAATTGCTTGAGGGTAAGCAACAGCTAAGTGTGGAGGGATTTGATAACGCCTTAATGACATCAAATAACGTCTATTTTATAACATCATTTATCCCATGTAATTGACCCATTTTGTATGATTATTGCAAATAATTGTTACTTAATCGTTTGTATTTGAGAATTGCAGTAGTAAGTCAAAGTTTTACAAACAGTAATTATGGAGTTAGTACTTGGTGGAAACTTGACTAAAAGCTAAGCACGCATTACTGGAGCATAACATGACATTTTGAAGATTACTGTTCTGATAACCAATATGCCGTATCCATCAAGGAAGATACGGCGTATCTATGCCTGCACTCACCAAAGACCACGAAGGAAACATGATCAATACGTCGTATCCAGAGAAGACTAATACACCGTATTGGAGATATAGTATTGTGAATTTATGGAAGATTATCAAACATGGTCCTATCTCCAAGAAGATAACCCCTAATTACGCCGTTTATCTAAGATATTGGGATATGCCGTATCGAACCGACTCCAGCCCTATAAATCAGAAAACTCAAAACACGAGTTTTAGTGTGACTAAATCATATTCTCGATACCTAAACCACAAAATCCGATTTTCAGAGGAGAAAAAGAGCAGAAGAGGTCTTGCAACGCATTCCAATCCATAGGAGACAATGTTTACTTTCTTATACTTTTGTAGATGTTCGTTCCATTCGTTAACTGGTGTTAGTTTACATTGGCTATGCCATTAATCTTGTATTTAATTATGATGTTTGGAGGTCTACTACCTTTGGGTAGTAGCCTTATTATGGAAGATCTGAATGTTTGTTTTGTTTATATCTCAATTCTTAATTATCATTGTATACTTGTTTTTGTTTAATCAGTTTTATACTTGTTTATGTGCCTTTTAATATGCGATCTATCATTTATTGGATTCTAGTGATACGGAACCAAGTAATCTAGATGCCGGGATAGCTCTCCATATAATGAGTAATACATCTAGACCAATAGGATCACGATTAACAACCTGTCTTTGCCTTTAGATTATGAGCTTAGTTGGACCGATAGGTGACCCTTGGGATCAACGAGTACATTCTAATTTATTGGTAAAGATTGAGTTAGTGAACTACTAGTGTATAAATCGCCGTTAAGCAGTAAGTGGGTAAAGTCTCTATGAGCTAGGGTTTAACAAGATCACATTTGCTTTAATCGCTAAGATAGATTATAATCAGCAAATAAGGATGCTTTATGCGGATGCTTTAATTGTGACATAATTTATGTGTCTAGGTCTTAGAAAGAAGTCCCACCTAAGTCTAAAAATGATATACCACCTCGAGATAAGTAATCATTGCACTGAATAAAAAACCAACTTCTAATCGGATTAATGATGGCTAATACAGTTTTCTATCATAGGCTTGACCGCTCTTTTATCTTTTGTTAATTTGCTTGCTTGGGTTAAAGTGTCTTGAATTGATTGTAGTCACCACCAAACCCGTGCCAGTCTCTTAGACTGAAAAACCCCCCTTTTAACCTGTTAGAATTAGGATTAGAACTAACATAGGATTAGCATAGGTTTGACGTAGATTAGAATTAACCTAGATTAGATAACTAAAATATTAATAAATTGATAGATTTAACCTCGCTTCAAGTGTTCGACACCATACTTACCACAAAACTACCACCGATCGGGTACACTGCCCGTTAAAGTGTTGTTTTTGGTTAAGTCGGCAAAATATAAATTTTAAATTTGAATCATAAAAATATACACCACACAACGACACATCACGCCTAAATTATACATGTTTTCGGTGGCGTTATTTATATATATTTTATCATTTCTCGTGAACTTTCGATACTTAATAGCATGAAATACTTGTAGGTTCACTTGAAGACATCCCGAGCTCAAATAAAGCAAAGATCAAGTACTTATACACTTCGGAAAACAAGATACAAGAAAAGATAAAGTCTCAAGCTAAAAAATGCAAATGTGCGCTACACTTACTGATATGTGTGAAAACACATATCTATTTTTTATCAAAATAAACCCAATAAAGACCAAAAACATAATAAAAATGGCAAAGATATGCTTGTTTTTGTGTTTTGTGTGTGCAGGTACGGATATAGCAAAAATCACATGAAAACGATCAAAAACGGGCAAACACGAACACGAGAACAGAAGAGTGTACAAGAGCCGGAAGCTAAAGTCAAAAAGTCAACCTTGGTCAACTCTCAGTCAACCAAAGTCAAAGTCAACTCACTAAAGACAAAAACCCCAAAGTTACAATACTAGTCCCTCAAGTTTTCAAAGTTACACAAATGATCCCTAAGCTTAAATAGGCCTAATCTTATCAAAAACCATACCCGGGCCCAAAAACTTTAAGCCCATAAACCCTTTTATAATATTCCAGGGACCAAATGTGCCAAGTCTGAAAGATATTTAACACTACACTTTTATTAAACAAAGAGAGGGACTCGTCCTGCCATTCCCCCAAACTCATCCCACCCGTTTACCCACTTTCAGTTAAAATAGAAAAAAGGGCGCCAAAATGGTTTTCACTGTTCATCATCTCCTACAATTTACCCTATGGTCAAAACAAAGGGCTTTTCACAATTAAGGGGCAAGAATGGTAATTCAGAGATCATAGTACAAGATGGAAGGGAGAAAGACGTCATTCTCATTGATCAAGCCAAGCAAGGGGCACACGTGGACTAGAGATAGCACAAGGGAATGTTGGTTTTACACTGATTGTACTCTCTCTCTTTCTTTCAAAAGAAGAACAGAGAGTCTCAAACGGATTGCACGCTGGCAATCCGTTATGATTATCAAAGAGATCAATTAAGGGCCAAGCTTTATTCCCAATGATTAAGACATGGTACGGATGAGATCAAGTGAGCGTGTAGATGAATGCAAGGGGCTAGAAGGTCAGATGAGTACTTTTATATAGCTCACTCTAACAACACACCAGGAGCTCTCTTGACATTTTCTAGTTTAAGCTTAATTTGTGTTAATTATAATTTTTTTAGTTTAAATTCTCTTGTAATTTTCTTTTCAATCATGTAATCAAAGTTTTTAGTTAATGAAATTTAGTTTTTTTTAAATAATCTGTCATAATCTCTCTTACTCTACTTATAAGTTCTAAATAAGTCAAATTATCTTCTACTGTTACTCATAAGCTTCTATAAGCTCATTATAGCTCTCTCAAGTCTATAAGCTTGAGATTGAGCTTGTTAAATTAAGCCTTAATCATACTGAAGCTTTAAAACAGTTTAATTACCTTAACTAATTAGATTTAGAGCTTATGGAAGGGGAGCCAATTATGGAAGGGCTTCCATGGAACTTTACTGGCTTATCTATGATAAGCCAGAGCTGTTGATAAGCTCTATGAGCATATAAGCTTCTGTTTAGCTGAAGCCCTTTGTAAGTCTTCATTTAATTTCATTATCTTTAATTACTAGTTTAATAGTTGCTTAATAGTTCATTTAGCTTTACTTATTTGCTTATTAGTTTCTTAAATTTGCTTTCTAGTAGCTTATCTAAGTCTTATTGAGTTTATTGGTCATATAATTTCATCTGTTTAAGCTTTAGCATTATAGATCTTAGATTGTCATTTACTTGTCTTTAAAAAATCATAAAAACCAAAATAATAAGTAGCTTAGCTTTAGATCTTAATTTCTAAGCTTAAATTAGGTTGATGATTTATGTTTGTTAAGCTTGTAATAAGCTACTGAATATCTGGTAATGAAGCTTTAATAAGTATATTTTAATCTAATAAGCTCTTTTGAATCTGTCATTAGTTTAAGGAGTGTTTGGTTAAACTCAGTTTGTCCTTTTAAAGTCAAACTGAGTTGTGATCTTTGTTTAAGTCAGTTTGATAATCATTTTTTATTAGCCATGTAAGAGTTTTCAAAGTTTAGATTTCATTTTATAAAAACTTAAGCCTTAATTGGAGTGTCTCAGCACCATGGGACTTTTACACCTTTTTCTTTGATTATTAAGTTTGATCCAAGCCTTCCTAGGCTTGGATTTCGATTGCTAAGTGTTTTAGCACTCTAATTGAGTGCATCTATTGCAGGTTTACTACTAAGGTAACCTGCATTCTTTGTTTTGCCTCACTTTGGTAGTTGCATCAGTAGTTAGACAGCAGTTAGTACTGCTGTGTACTGCTATTTTTAAGCTTCAATTTAGCTTAGTGTTAGTGGCTTTTAAATTCTCAAATTTAAGTAGCTTTTAGTCATCATTTAGGTTAGTGTAGATTTAGGCTTAATTTGTCATTTCCAGCTTAATAGCTTAGGTACATTTGCTTTTAAAAGTTCATATAAATCTAAAAAAGTCCAAAAACAGTAGTAACCTAGACTTAGCTTCTAAATTTAAATTTCTAGCTTATGTAGCTTGTTTTTATGGTTTTTAGATTCTTTAGCATATATGGGATAGTTAAGCTTTTAAAAGCTCAAGGTTTAGTATAGCTTAATGAGCTTTTTAGCTTAGCTTAATTTTGTGATTTTTGAGTCAATATCTGAGTTTGCAGTTTTTAACTTTAATTTCAGTTGGATTTTAGAGTTTTCTGTTTAATCAGCTTGTTAAAATTAGCTTATGTACATCATTAGCTTTTAGGAACAACTTTTGGTTTTTAATTTGAGTTTAAAATAAGCATTGTGCAAGTATTTTAGTCCAAACAAGTTTTTCAAGCTCAAAAGCCTACTTTCTGTGGTCAGAACTTCAAAAGCTCTTTTAGAGCTTATCTTTGAGTTTTAGCTTAAGCTTCTTTCATTAAAAGTGCTTTAAAAAGCCTCTTCTACAGCTTTTAGCTTTTGGTTTTCAAAAATAAAAAAAAGTGCAAAAAGGGTGTTGCCAGACTCGAACCCACGACCTCTCCCACACAATACACACGTCTTACCAGTTTGCTTCAATAGCTCATCCAACCATTCCTTGCACAATAAATTCTTTATATTCATTTTGGCTTTATAAGCCCAATAAGCTGTTAAGCTTATTTCGTGGCTTATTTTATAAGCTTCAATCTCGGGCTTATTTTTCCTAGGATTTAGATAGTTCAAGCTATTTTCTGTCATTTTTCTAGAATTTTTAGAGTTAATTTAGTATTTTTAATCATTTATTTTCATTAAAAACTTTAAAAAATCATAAAAAATAGAAAAATAATCAAAAAAATATAAATCTTTTTTAGAAAATTTTCTTTTATCCTAAAGTTCATAGGAAAATTAGTTTTGCTTTAGTGTTAGTGGGTCTACTAAATTGCAAAAATATCGTTTTCTAAAGAATAAAAAAAAAAAAGGAAGAAATTTTTTATTTTTTCTTCGTTCTCATTTATCGTTCGTTTTCGTACTGTTTAACGCTCAATTTAACTCCGTTTTTGTTCTAGTTTTCTTTAAACTTACTTTTTAGTCAAATAGAGTCCATTTAGAAAGAAAAACTCAATTTAGGTTTAATTTTATAAATTTAGGGTTTGTAGCTTCCGTTTAAGATTCCCGTTTTGCGTTTTTTGTTAAAATTTTAAATTACGTTGTTTGTTTTCATTCTTAATTGTTATTCATTTGTTATTTTATTTTGTAGAAGTAGAAAAATAAGATCAAACTTTGTATCCATTCAAATCATTGTCCAAGCATCAAACGTGGTCTCAATTTCACAAGTCGTTAGGGAAACGACCCGGTGAATCATACTTCCCGGTTAAGATACGTATTATATTATATTATATATATTTTGAAGAGTTTCCTTTTCACCTTTGTCATCAAGGGTAAATTGGTAATTTTCCATAGTATTATATATATTTTATGTATTATAAAAAGAAGTATCAATTTTGGCGTCCGTTGCGGGGATTTTTTTTTGTGATTAAGATTCTTTCGTTTGAAGTTTGTTGATCGTGTTTTGGAGAACCTTTCGTTTTCGAAAGTTACGTTTTTAAAAAAATTAAAAAAAAATAAAAAATATATATAAAAAATAAAAAGTAAAAAAATATTTTTTTTTTCTTTTTAGTATAAGTAGAAGATTACAAAAATACAAAAATATTTTCTCTTTCAATTTAAAAAGTTACAAAGTTGGTAAAAGAACACCAACAAATAATACCTTCAATTGAGGTATTATCATTAAAAATGTCCAACTCGAATTTAAGATTTAAAAACTTACCATTTGTGGTCACTTACGAGATACGGCTCACCTTAAAAGTCAAATTTTTAAGAGCTACCGTAAAGTAAGTTTGATTATTTGGTTCAAGTTGTCTTTCTCGTTGTCCGTTAAAATTAGATTGTGAATAAACTTTAGAAAATCCAAAAATATTTTTTATTATTTTTCTATTTTTCTTTTCAATAGTGCATGCGCACTAGACGTTCATTATTATCTAATTCAAACGTCACAATTCCAAGACATCGGAGAAGACAAGTTTCTAACATAGTCGAACCCGAGATTCGAACTATTGTTGCACCTATGGCAGAACGTACCATGGAGGAGCTACTTACGTGCCCACGGAAAGGTAGGTGATGCTATTGTTTTACCAGAAATCAATGCGATAATTTTCGAGATTAAGACGAATTTGCTTCCATGTTGGTTCAAGGATAACCCGTTTTTACCGGTCGTGAAAACGATAATCCTCATGCTCATATTAATAGTTTCAAAAGGATTACCTCGACTTTACGATTTAGGAATGTGCCTAACGATGTGATTAAGCTTATGATGTTTCCATATTCGCTTGAGGGAACGCTAAAACTTGGTACGAGAAAGAACCACCAAATTCAATCTTGATTTTGGAGGATCTCGTTACCCAAGTCGTTTAACCAATTTTTCCCTCCTTCAAAAACCACTCACTTAAATAATGAAATTTCTCGTTTTACATAAAAATTCGAGGAAACTTTTAGTGAAGCTTGGGAACAATTTAAGGAGTTGCTTAGAGCATGCCCCCATCACGGATTTATAGAGTTAACTCAAGTTGATACCTTTTACAATGGTTTAAACGACAATGAACAAGACTCCTTAAATGCCGATGCGGGTGGAAATCTTTTGAGTAAAACAACTAGAGAGGCTTTAAATTTAATTGAGAACAAATCAAAAGTACGTTATTCACGAAATAAACAAATGTTCTAGATTAATGCTAATTATGTAAAACGGATGAAAGAATTGATAAGCTTGCGGATCAACTTTCGACCTTAGTCGAGATTGTTTCTAAAAAAGTTGTCACTCCCGCTCCGGTTAAAGCGGTTGAGGAAACTTGCGTTACTTGTGGTGGTGCCCATTCTTGGTATAATTGTCCAGCTACCGATAACAACCAGGCTAGTGTTTGTGCGACCACGGGTACTTACAATCAAGTTAACCCTCCAAACCGTGTTAGTAATCAAATGGCACCACCAGGTTTTGCTCCGGTGCAAAACAATGGTCAAAATAGGTTTAATCAAAATCAAGTTCAAGGGAATAATTTTCGGGGAAATAATTTTCATGGAAATCAAGGTTTTCAAGCTCAAAATAATCATGCTCCAAATTTTCAAAACCAACCGTTTCAAGTGCCTAATAATCAAGTTCAACAAGAGATTTCAAATGATTTTTCAAGTTACAAGAGGAATAATGATCAGATGTTAAGAAACATGCAAAATCAAATCAACTCGTTGAAAGGAGACCTTAAGAATGAAATTCAAAACACGATAAAATCTCAACAAGCCGTCATGATGAATCAACAAACCACTTTTCAAAATAATTTGCAAAACATGATTTGTGGATTGTTTCAAAACCAAGCCTCAACTTCGGGTACTCTTTCGAGTAATACCATTCCAAACCCGAAGGGTGAGATGAAAGCGATCACTACTCGAAGTGGTGTTGCTTACGAGGGACCCTCGATTCCTACTAATCCTTCTCCTAAAGAGGTAGTGGAACGAGAAACCGAGGAGACAACGGATAAAGAGCAAACAAATTTCCAAGGAAGTACCGCTCAAATCCCACCTCCGGTTATCCCCATTTCTATTCCGGAACCCGATGTTCCGAAGACTTTGCCTAAAACCACTCCCATTCCGGAATCCGATATTCCAAAGAGTTTACCTAAGCCAAATATTCCATATCCTTCACGACGTGATGATCAAAAGTCCCGTGACAAAGCTTCGAATCAAATGGAGAAGATCTTCCAAATCTTTCAAGATTTGCGCTTCGACATTAGTTTCGCGGATGCTTTACTTTTGATGCCAAGATTTGCTCCTACGATTAAGAGTTTGCTCATGAATAAGGAAAAGTTGCTTGAGTTAGCTAAGATACCGTTGAACGAGAATTGCTCGGCGATGCTCCTCAAAAAGCTTCCCGAAAAGCTTGGAGATCCCGGCAAGTTTCTTATTCCATGTAATTTCCCGGGAATGGATGTATGTCACGCCTTGGCCGATCTTGTCCTTTTGTCAAAATCTTTCCCTACCCGATCTTACACCAACTCGGATGACTTTAGAGTTAGCGGATCGATCCATAACTCATCCTAAAGTACTCGCTGAAGATGTTTACGTTAAAGTAGGAAAGTTCCACTTTCCTACCGACTTTGTAATTGTCGATTTCGAAGCCGATCCTCAAGTACCTCTCATACTTGGGAGATCCTTTTTGAGCACCGGTCGTGTTTTAATTGATGTTTATGGAGAAGAAATAACCTTTCGAGTTGATAACAAAGCCGTCACTTTTAATCTAGATCAAACCACGAGATACTCCTCTACAAAAGATAAATCGGTAAACCGAATTGACATCATTGATGCAGTTTATGAAGAGTATGCTCCGCAATTGCTAGGATTTTCTAATTCTTCGGGTGGCAATCCCACCCCGACGTCTGAGCCGTTCACTTCTGAATTCATTTTGGAAGAAATCAAAGCTTATCTTAAGGATGATTCGATTTCACCAGAAATTGATTACGCCGATTGCAATCTGGAGGAAGATATTTGTTTGATCAAAAAATTGTTAAATAATGACCCGTTTCAACTTCCTCTGATAGACCTAAAACAAAGTGAAGTTACCAAGGCAAAATCTTCAATTGAAGAACCTCCGGAATTAGAATTAAAAGATTTACCTTCTCACTTGGAATATGCGTACTTAGAAGAAAATGACAAGTTACCAATGATTATTGCAAAAGGTTTAAACGATAATGAAAAAGAAGCTCTCTTAAAGATGCTTAAATCTCATAAACGAGCCATTGCTTGGAAAATCACCGACATCAAGGGTATCGACCCTTGTTTTTGTACACACAAAATCTTG
>BQNB010093956.1:6213-23426 GCA_026074375.1 Tanacetum coccineum
GAATTTTGCAAAACGTTGATCCATAGTTGAAATTCAAAATGGCACATTCACCTAAGATATAATAATTATCGGGAGTGAAAAGTTCACAAGTTGCAAATATGAGTAATGTCAGCATCTTAACTTATATTTAAAGGTGATTTTGTTTTAAGCTTGGTTTGGGACAAGTGAAAAGTCGGGAACGATGAATTGATCCTTTTTGGGGGCATTTTAGGATTGATATGCGTCTTGTTCTATGATCCCTAACAGTTATGAAAATAACGAAAGTCGGAACATTCTAGTTAGTAGTTAAAAAAATGAGAAAAAGGGAAAAATACAAAAATATGTGTAGGAATAAGTGTATATCTTTAAGAATAACAAAAATGGGGCTCTTCGAAGCTATTGATTCTTTAATTCCCCTTGATGAACACTTAGCTACTTTTTGAGGTAATTAGTCGAGGGGGATTAAGATTCTTAGTTTTCTTAGTGCTTACTTATAGCATTGCGTGAGGACACGACAATGTCTTAGTATGTGAGATTTTGGTATGTGCTTAATTACACATACCATTTTCCATTAAAACCGGACTTAAATGACAAAAAACGTACCAAAAATACATTGTATTTGTATGTTTTGCATTTGTATTGTGCAAGAAACGAATATCCAAAAAAAGGACAAAATTAAAGCCAAAACGACAAAACCAAGCCCGAGAATGGAAAGAGCGTAAAAGAAAAGTCAAATCAAAGCCAAAAGTCAAAAAGTCAAAGTCAAAGGCGGAACCGATATCGAAGAAATGTTAAATGGGCCAACCCGTACCCATCTAATGGGCCGAGTCAGCCCATTTTTACATTACATGAAGACTTATACAAAAAAAAGGCCCAACACCTTTTTTATTATTACCCGACCCAAGTCCTAGGCCCAAACTCCGTTATAACAAACCTGTTACCTGTTACCCCTTAAACTTAACTCTGTTAGTCCTTAAAAGGACTAACGGTGCAAACATCAATATAACTTCAAGGGCCAAAGATGCACACCTCAAGGACGATGGATGCAATACAACCATACAAAATGGGGGGCCAAACTTGCCATTTTCTAAAACTTCAAAAGGGGGCGTGAACACTGTTTATCTCCCACACACAAAGAGTGTGTGTCCTTTCCTCACACCAGACAAAACACTATTCCCATTTCTTCTCCACTTTGTCGACCAACACCTTATCCCACCACATAAACCAACAAATGACACCTTGGCAATCCCTTGCAAGCTCATTCAGCAAAGAATAAAGACAAAAATAAAGAAACACAAGACCTACTCATTTTGGACGGCTATGATTGATTTTGGGGCTCACTCACACAACAAGCACATCTTCAGTTCTCTTCACAGAAGAAACACAGGACCTAGAACCTTCTTTGCTTGTGTATAAATATAGGACATTTGTAAGCCTTTGGGCAGTTAAGAAGTAGTTTTACCTAGTTTTTAGTTTTCAAGTTATTTTTAATTATTGTCTTTCAATTTCCAAGTATTGTAACCTTTTTTAAGTATTAATGAAAATTTGAAGTTTTTAAGTATACTTTTGAATTTCTGTTTTTCCTTTGTTAAAAGCCTCTTATAAGCTCTTATTTAGACATTTAAGCAACCTGTTTTTAACTTAAATATAAAGTACTTAAGAAAATTTTACAAAAAACCAAAAAAATCCACTTTCTAAAAATAACACAACTTATTTATGGATGATAAGCCAAACTTAGATGGGCTTATGGACACTACTAGCTTATCTTTGATAAGCTAGAGCTTGTAGATAAGCTCTTTTGAGCATTGTTTGCCCTATTTAAGCAAGGGCCTTTGTAAGTTTCTAATTTCTTAATTTTCAAGTTTTGCTTATTACTGTTCATTAGCTTATTTTCTGCTTATTCCTGCTTTTTGTTGCTTATTACTATTGTTTGGTGCTATTTATGCTTAGTTAATGCTTATTTGTCCTTTGTTTAAGTTATTCTCTGAAACTGCCTTTATTTGCCTTATATATGCTTATTACTTGTTAGCTTATTTAACTACTTATTACTGTGCCCTTTGTGCTTATTATTGCTTAATACTTGTTGTTTGTTATTTGTTTTCCATAAACTCAACTTAAATCACCTTAAATCAGTTTAAAAATTAGTTTTTCAGAATTTAAAGGGGTGTTTGGTTTAACTGTTTTTACTTGTCAAAATGGGTCAAAATGAGTTTTTACTCTTGGGTCAATTTAGTTTAGCTTAGATTAGTCCTAAGATTCAGTTTGTTTAAGTTTTTAAGTGTTAAAACTCAAAATCAAGGTTTTAAAAGCTTGTGGTTTGAATCTGTAAGCTTAAAGCTCATTTTATTTGCTTATTTGATTATGCTTTTGAATCTTGAGCTTTTATGATGTTTTTATGTTTGTGCAAGTGTTAAAAGTGAGTAGAAACCATTAGCTTTAGGGCTGCATTTGTCATTTTTGTGTTTTGCCAATTATGTTAATTTTTAAGTAAGTGTTGAAAAAAGGAGAAAATGCTTTTTTATTTGCTCTTTATAGCTTATTTGTGTTTCAAAATATTTTCTATTTGCTGATAAGTGTAGCTTATTGTTCAACCTTTTAAGAGGTATAGGCCTCATACCCATAAGGATCCACTTGAGTGCTTAAAATAAGCTCAAAAGTGCCCCTTTAGGCTGTTTGGCTAAGCCAAAGTTGGTGGGGGGGGGGCGGCCCAAGCTAAAATTGCTTATCTGAGCTTATTGGCTCATTGTATTTGCTTAATTTAGGTTCATTCATGCTTAGTAGGTTAGTTTTAAATGTTTTTGGCTTATTTAGTTTGAATTAGAACTTATTTGAGCTTATTAGGATTTTTAGCTTAAAATCTTTTTAGCTTAAAAATCTTAAGTTTTATAGCTTTTTAAGTATTCTGTCTTTCTAGCTTATTTTAGTTGCTTATCTTTGTTCAAAAACGCTTTTTAGATATAGCCTTTTATCTGTTTTAGCTTATTTTGAGTTTTCTTAGCTTATTTGTGCTTAAAAGTGCTTAACAGTTAAGCAAAAGGTCACTTAGTGTAATATAGCTTAATCTGTCAAATTTAAGGGCTTATTCTGTGCTTATTTGTGGCTTAAATAAAAAATGGTTTTATAAAAGTTGCTTATTTTTAAGTTCTCTAAAAAATTGTATAAAAATTGGCATTTAAAAAACATTTGGGAGTTGGGGGAAGTCCCAGGTGAACAAGACTCAAACCCGGGACCTCAACCCCTACTCACCAAACGTTTTGACTCACACACTCACTACCACTAGCTCCCTTAGGACTTTTCCGTTAGTTCTTGCACAATCTATATATTTAAACACGTTTTTACCTCTTTTCTCATAAGCTAATTTGTAGCTTATTCTGGCTTTTTCTTAGCTTATTTGATAAACTGGCTTAACCAGCCTATTTTTCCTAGGATCTTTACAATTTTTAGGACTTTCCTACAATTTTTTAGATTTTTTCTCCTTTATTTGTTATTTTTATTTATTTTTCAAAGTTTAAAAATTTAGAAAATGATTTAAAAATAGAAAATTAATTCAGAAAAATACAAAAAAATAGTTTATAGTTTTAGAATTAATATTTTAAGGTTTACAAACTTTAAGATCATTTTTATCAATTTTAGATTTTAAAATTTCATTTTTAGCTTTTTAAATTAATTTTAGGAAATAGTTTTTTAAATATAAAAAGTAGTGAAAAATATTTTTCTGAGTTTTTATCACATTTTAGACTTTTCTAAAGTAGAAATTCATTTTTTGGAATTTTTAGGAATTAATTTGTCATTTTCTAGAATTTTAATTGATTAAATAGGTTTTTAATTCATAAAAAATTATAAAAAAGTCAAAAAAATATAATTCTTTTTTAGAAAAGTTTCTTTTGACATTTTAGAGGTTTAGAAACCAAATTTGCATTTTTAGGGTTAATATTTGCCTTAGTTAGTTTTTAGACGCGTTTTTAGGATCCCCGTTTTGCGTTTTTAGTTTAAAGTAGTTTTGCCTTAATTGTTTTTAAGTGTTTGCATTAATTTTCCCATAGTTTTAGAAAACCAAGCAAAATCTTGTTCCATTCAAGCATCGATTATCAAAACGAATCTCGACTTTAATTGCATTTCTCGTTGAGGATAACGACTCGGGAATCATACTTCTGGATTTTCTACATTGAGATTTTTGATTCTTATTATATATTTATATATTTATATATTTGTTATATTTAATATATATAAAGGTTTGAGTTTCTCATTGTCAATCACTTAAACTTATTCCCAAATTGTAACAACCCCATTTTGGTAATATAGCAACAAAAGCTAATCTGGGGTATTACTTCATGAATCACAGACACAGTCATAGAAAATGACTCAAAAGAGACGTTTTTAAAAGATACGTTATCATTCATTTAAAATCAGAGTTTTACAAAGGCAGGTCCCAAAATCTAGAAACATAAAATGTGAATGATAACAAGTTTTAGCCATCTTCAAGTCCATGCCACTCCATGCCATAAGTTGCTCAATTACCTGAGATAAACATGCTCAAAAGGGTCAACACAAAGGTTGAGTGAAATTCATAGGTTTATGGTAATTAGTTTGAATGCAAATTGTAGTGTGCAAAATTATTATGGAAAACAGTAGTTATCATAATGGAAATATTTGCATTGCAGGGACAATTATCATGGAGAACATTTATTCATATGGGGAACAGTATTATTATAGAGAACAGTATTATCATGGAAAACAGTTGAATATTATATGGTTGAATGCAAGTTACTATAATGGTAATAATTGCAACGAATACAATTATCATGGAAAATCAGGGTAACATTATTATTGCACCTAAGCTCATGACATCAATACATTAACAGGGAAATCACCGTAGTGATATTGGTTAGGGACAGATGTCCCCGTGGAAAAGGTAACTTGCCAAGATTACCCATTAAGACAAATATAGTGCGTTTGGCTACCCCAAGCATGGGTATACAAACGTGAGTCGTCACCCCCAATAGATCTATTCGCAATATTCGCGTTCACTCGCAATGCAAGTAATTAATGATTCATGATATGGAAATAATGGCACTGGAAGCTACTTAGGCAATAATATATCTGGATAGCATACATTTAGAAAAAACACTTGCATTCATGATTTATATCAGGTATCACAAGTTTATAAAGTATTTAAAAGATTGAAATATGGGGTTATGAATTCATTAAGTCTTTGAAAAGTAATCACATTGTTATGAGTATATAAAAGAGTTTGTAACAAGCATGTATCCCCCTCGCGGGTTTATAAAACATTCAAAAGATTGAAAAGCGAGGTTATGAACTCACCTGATAGGTAGATGTAATAAATATTCTGAAATGAAAGCTCACGACCTTATCACAATCTTAACCGGGGAATGTTGATATAGTAAAATGATAGTAAATAGCCACATCACCCAACCTGAGATGAGAATATGTCAATTCTTTAGGAAAGATTATAATTACTTTAGAACTTTGGTTCAGATTATAGAGTTTGATGCAAGAGTTTGGAATTATGTATCACCGTTCGGGGCCATCATATGTTGGAAGATAGAAAGCCATTCTATAAACCGTTTGAGGACAAGGGCACTCTAAAATCGTAAACCCACCACTCAGTCAGAATGTAATATCGAAATGGAACTCTTACAATATGAGCTCCCTAGTTATTGAGGTGTACAATATAAGCTTCCGAATGATCGGTTTTAAGCGTTTTATTCAATATCTAGAAATGTTAAGCACGAGAAGCGTTAATTAAAGTTATGTCATATAATGTTTTGGATATGATTTTATACTTTTTCAAAATGTTACATCTTAGACCCTGGGGTTTGGAAAATTGCAATGAAGCACTGTGGAGTTTGCGATTTTACGACTTTGGTCCTTTCTGCGAAAATGTGTAGAATACACATATCTATTTATGCTTAAAATAACCCAAATATAACCCAAAACGATCAAAAATAGGGCAAAAATGATGCTTGTATCTGAGTTATTATGTGTGCAAGGAATGGATAAAGTCAAACTAATAGGCAAAGAAATCGAGTCAAAAACGACACGAAACGGAAATGAGTGATCACGAAGCAAAAAACTCAAAAGCCGAAGCCAGAGAAAATCAAGGCATCATTTACCTTCTACAGTCAACTGCAGCTAACCCACAGTCAACCAAAACCCCATTCCATTTGTTTTATAAATACAAGGGTTATTTTTGCTATTAGTGAAAGTTGTTTTAATCCTGAAAAGGAGCTTGCCAAACACAAGGGCCAATTGTGTGATTATCTCATAGTTATAATTGGGCGCGGGTCAAAGTATGGGTCAAATCTACCCATGGATCATCTCTCGTCCAATCACAACCAAGCCCCTAACCCAATTCAACCCGACCATTAACCCGACCAACCCGGTGATACTTATAAACCAATTACAACCATTATACGAACTCAATTTACCCCAAAAATGATCAAAACGTACTCACAACACCACGAACACACCAAAATCCCCATGAACCCTAGTTTACAAACCACTCACTCTCATCCAAATTAACCTTAGGGTTAATGACCCTCTCACAAATCCTAACCCACCATCCAACTATCAATAAACCCCAAATCCCAAATCCACCGTGCGAACAGAAGTCAATTCTCATTGGTGAATGTGACTGTGTGTGATTGCGTTCTTACCTCACATAACTAAAACGACTCATATGTCCACATCCTAATGATGACGTTTAGCACCCACTTTTAAATCTAACGATCGAGATTGAGATATAAAGAAAGAGAAGGGATGGAGGGCCAAGATTGAAGCGAGAAGAAGGACCTAGAAGGAGGTTAGCTCAAGGCTTCGGGTATAAATACCCCCCCATCATTCCAACTTAGGGAGTAATTTTTGAGTGGTTTAATTTACTTAGTTTTTATTTTATAGATGAAATTCTTTTCATTCAGTTTGTTTTAAAAGTTCCTTCAATTGTAATTTTCGTGTAATTAACTTTGTTTCAAAGTTGAAAAGAACTTTATTCCAGTTTAAAAAAGTCCATTTCGTAAAAATTTGGTTCTATATTAATTTCTGTTCACAAAAATAGTATTTTGTGTGATATTGTTTGATTCGATCAAGGCATGAACTACTCTTGGAATTGATGGCAGCTGAGTGTTACCAAGCGAGGGTTTAGAGCTGAGTCATGCTTATAGGTTAATTAGGGTTTTTGATGTAATATACGGGGCTTATGATGGATTAAGCCATAAGCCCCACAATAATGCAGGTTACTTTCACTGTTCTAGCTGTAACGTCAAAGGTACACTTTAAATTGTTTAACATTAATTCTTATTCTAGTTTTTCTCTGCGAAATAAGCTGTTAAGTGTTAAGTTTCAATAAGCTGTGGTTTCTGCTTAGATGGTTGATTAAGTAACATTTTGTAAGTAGTGAAAATCACCCAATAGAGTTTAAAATTTGCTTTTGTGTCGATTTATTTGATAGTTAGATATATAGTTGTATAAGCTTATAAGCTGATAACCGTATTAGACTTTATTTGTTAATAAGTAAAAGTTTATTATTAAATTAGTTTTAGCTTTTAAATTCTGTTGAATAAGCTTTTTTAAATCAAAAAAATGATGCTGATTGTAATTCGTTAGAAGTTCAGGGGCCAATCTTGCTTGTTTTTATAGTATTCTGTAAGAATAAAGTTTACACATTATCCTTGTTACTATACTCTCCGTAGATCCCTTAGTTTAGTCTTTAATAGTTTTAGTCTAGTTAGTCCCAAGGTTTAAGGGACTACATCTGCCAATAGTTCAAACTGAGTGTTTTTTATAAAACTTTAAATTTTACCCCGCCTACCCTTATCTTTACTTTTTGTCACTTTCGGCCCATGTGTTTGTTTAAGTTTTTAGTTTAAGTTTTATAAAAGTAGTTTTTTATAAATAATAAATTAAGTTTTTTAGTTTAATTATTAAATAGATTTTATACAATAAATCGTTATAAAATTAGGCTGTTTATAAAATTAATTTCTTGCCATTATTTTCTCTTTATAAAAAGTATCTTATTATAGAATCTATATAGTTTAAAGGTCTTTTACATATTTTTCTAAAAATAAATTTTCAAATATTAAGTTTTTAAAACATTTAATTTTCAACACCTTTAAAGTATTATTATTAAAATTATTAACCTTTTAAATAGAAAAATTAAATAGATAAAAAAAATGTTTTTCTTATCTCGTTTTAAGTGATTTAGGACTAAGTTAGCTCTAAAAAGGTATTATTTCATAAATTCTTATCATTAAATTTCTATTTTTAGGTATTTAATTCTAGATTAATTAGTGTTTAAATACATATAAAATCCAAAAAGCCTTTAAAAAATATTCTTAAATTTCCTAAATTTTCTATTAGCAATTATATGTAGGTTTTAGGAATCACTAGTTACATTTTAATTTTAAATTGGCATTTGTTTTCTTACAAATGGTCGCATTTATTTACTTTCGTAATTAGTTATATTGTTTTTTTTAGTTGTAATTGTGCCTTTAAATTTTATAGAGTATAAAATATATAACATGAAAAATATCGCTTTTCTTATTCAAATCAGGGATCCAACTTAAACGAGAGTTTCCATGCAACGAGTCATTGGGGAAACGACCCGGGTGATCATACTTGCCCGGTTATTATGACGATATTTTATATTATAATATATAAAAATTTTTTAAAGAGTGTGACATTTTATCAAAGGTAACTTGGTATCTCCTACATAATTACTCTCGGGATTATATTATATTTTATATTGTATTTTACGTGTGTATAAACTGCACAATCAGTTTTTGGCGCCGTTGCCGGGGACTTGTTGAGTAATGCAATCTTCTCTTCGAGATTGTCGATTTGGTTGAAAGAGCCTTATCTCGTCCTCGAAAGTTAAATTTTTGTCATAAATTCAAAAAATCCAAAAAAAAATAAAAAAATAAAAAAAGTAAAAAATATTTTCCTTTTCTTTTTTATATAAGTAAAAGATAAAAAAAAAAAAAAAAAAAAATATAGAAAAACAAAAATATCAAAACAAATTGCTTAATTTAAGCGCAAAAATAAAATCACCAATTTGGTTCACGAACACCAACCAAATAATATACTTCCATAGAGAATAATATCATTTCAATTTCGTGAACCTTGCAATAGTTCGCCAAATTCGAATCAAAGATTTAACACTTGCCCTTTGTGTCTCTACGACGTACGCTCACCTTGAGAAAAGACAATTTTCAAGAGCTACCGATGAAGTAGTTGATTATATGGTTTAAAGTCTCTTCGATACCGTTTAAATTCAATTGCATAAAACAACAACAAAAAAAAAAAAAAAAAAAAAAAAAAAAATTAGTGTATAGAAGAGTTTTGCTTTATTATTAGTTAGTTTTTCCCTTTTTATGCGCACTCGTTCGACAATCTCGTAGACGTTCGCACACACAAACTTTTCCGGTTGAACCATTGTCTTGAACAAAACGTTGTTCAATGGCCGAAAGAAGAGAAAAAAAACAATCGCAACGAGGCCCAAATGAAATCTCTCAGCACCCAATACGAGGGATATGAAGATGACTATAGTTGAGTTCCATCGATCAAATGCCAACAATTTCGAACTTACGCAACTTTAATCAATCTTCAGTGTGCAAGGCAGCAAATACCGGGTAGACAAGATCCCGTCAACAAGCACCTTCGATTTTTTAATAAGCGTCACTCAAACAGTTTAGACATCCAAGAATGTCTTCCGAAACACATCGATAAGCTTTTGCTTTTTCTTTTCTCTAGACGGTGAAGCGCCCCGAGGATTGGTTAGAACAAAGAACCACCTAAGTCAATATCTCACATGGGACGACCTTGTTTCAAAATTCAATAAACCAATAATTTCCCACCTTCAAAAAACCACTTACATCGGAATGAGATCATTACTTTTTATCAAAACAAACGAAGCCTTAATGGAATTAAAATTAGAACATGGAAACGATTTAAAGGACTCCTTCAATTAAAAAAAAAAAAAAAAAGAAAAAAAAAAAAAAAAAAAAAAAAACAATTGTCCTCACCATGGCTTTCGGAACTCCACCAACCGATACTTTTTACAATACTTTGAATACAAACGATCAAGAAGCCTTAGATTCTGCAGCAGGTGGCAATTTCGTAACAAAATGCCTCAAGAAGTTTAGCGATTATTGAAAAGCAAGTCCAAAAGTTCGTTCTCAAGAAGTCGATGCTAATGATTCAAGAGTGAGTACGGATGGTCTCCTCTTTCCAATTCTTCATCTTCTAATCTAATTCTTTTCGATATGCAACAAATAGCCGCATCTCTCGAGGATACAGATGAACACTTATACAATATGAACCAAATGATGAGTCAAATGAAGAGCTTTAGTTAGTTACTACCCTGCACCATCAAAGCAGTTGAGGAAGTTTGTGTCACCTGTGATCAAATCACAATTTTAACAATTCGTCCGTTAACCTCGAGGTGGAAACGATTTTCCACGTTTTCTGCAAGATAACATCACAACAATTTCCAACAACCGCAGCCATTGGTAACTTTTCTCCCAAAGAAACCAACCTTCAAAATTTGGCAAGTCAAATGAGACCACCGTTTCAATCACCAAACGTAACCAAACCTACCAAAAACCGTTATCAAGGAACCAATTCTAATTTCAACACCAAAAACCGTGGAGGAAATTCTTTAATCAAAACCACGTCAAACAACCAAAATCAAGGTTTATCAAGCTCCTCCAATACCAAACACCAATCCAACATATAATATAAAGAAAAAAAAACACCATCCCAAACAATCAAGTTTTAACCTACCAAAAGCCTCCAACAAATAGGTGTGTCTAAAACGTAATTTGAGATTAGTCTAACAAGCCTAATGATTTCGAATATGAAAATTTGGCAAATGAAGTTGGCGATAATTCTCAAATGATTTTTAACAGAGTTTACAATGAAGTCTCAAAAGAACAAGATGAATTTCAGAAAAATGCTCGTTTCATGCACAAATGATCATACTAACCCCACCTTCAAGTTCAAGTTCTTTGAACCAAGCAATACCATTCCCAAACCAAGGCACAAACAAGGCAATTACAACTCGTAGTGGTTGTTCATACGATGAACCCTCCAATTCCACCGCCGTGGTGGAAAAGGAACAGTGCGGTGACAAAGGATACGGAGCTACCGAGCACCGCAAACACCACAACCTCCCATTCGGTCCATGAACAACCAAAGACAAAGAACCAATCAAAGACGCCTTCTTCCCAACAACACAAACCTAATTTGCCCTACCCCATCGGAGACCAAACAAAAAAAGATTCGTTGCAAAAGGGATGATACTCCTCTTGCTTCAAAGTTTATGGAAATCTTCCGTAATCTTCACTTTGAGCTAGAGGTTTCCTGAGGATGCTCTATTCATATGCCAAAGAGTTTTGCGGCTCCGATAGTTTAAAAAGACTGCTTAATAACTTAAAACAAAATTATTGAATTAACCAAAACACCATTGAAGATGAAAATTGCATGGCGTTTGATCCTTAAAAAAGCTTCAGAAAAGCTAGTGACCCCCGGTACGAATTTCTACATTCCATGTGACTTTTCAAAGGTTTTGATATTACTAGCCCATGCCGATTTAGGTGCTAGCTCTATCAATTCTTAATGCCCTTTACCATTTGGAAAAAGCTTAAACTCTCAGGCCTAAACCGAAACAAAAACTGCGAATAGAATTAAGCTGACCTTCAATTTCCAACCAACCGGATGTATGCTGAAAATGTTTTTTGTCAAACGAAGGGAAGTTTTACTTTCACCGCTGACTTCGTAGTTCTAGATTGTTATAGCCGATCCTCGAGTACCGTTAATACTCAGGCGACCCTTTCATTAAGGACGAACGCACATGCTTGATCGTGTTTAGGAAGGAGAGATTACTCTATGGAATGAATGAGCAATCGTTAACCCTTAAACGTGGTGATCGCACCTAGCCATTTCCTACAACAATCTTCCGAATCATTGAAGACAAGGATGATCTAATCGGATGCTACTGTAAGAGTATTCACAAGAAGTACATGGCTTTCGCGATTCGTTAGCTTACAACAATCCTTCTCCCGAGACTTTGATCGAGTGATTCTACTTTCATCTCCAACGCTTACTCACGTATGGTGAAAGTGATTTTCTACTCTTTTGAAAGAAGGCGATGTCTTTTATAGGCAATCGAATATGATTAACCGAAGTTTCTCACCATTTTCAATGCTACGAATATGATCCCGAGGGTGACATCTTCCTCATATCTCACGAGGCACACCTTAATAGTACCATTACCTCCTCTACCAAACCAAGGTAATTACTTTTCCAGAAAATCAAGAGGATCTCAAAAGTTCTGTCGAACCAAAAAGTACTCCTCGAATATGCTACTTCCTCTATGAACCAAAACGACATGAAACATGTTCCAGAAGTCGAGCTTAAAGAGTTACCTCCGCATCTCGAATATAGCTTTTTTATAGGAAAATAAACAAGCTTCCAGTTCATAATTTCAAAAGATTTCTGAGCCAAGAAGAAAACAGAGACCTCACTCATATAAATGTGTTGAGTAAAAAACCCGAAAACAAGCAATTGCTTGGAAACTTTCGATTATATTCGAGGCATAGATCACAGATTTTTGCACACAACAACATCTCTTTAAAGATGTTACCAACCTTCAGTCCAACATCAAGGAGGGTTTAACCCTATAATCCATGACGTCATCAAGAAAGAAGTAAAAATACTTCTTGAACGCAGGAATGAGAGTTATCCAATCTCGATAAGTCCATGGTAATTCCAGTCCATTGTGTTCCTAAAAAATTGTTTGACCGTTATCACCAACGAAGAAAATGAGCTGGTGCTAAAAGATTAGGTTTTCACGGGATTTGGCGAGTTTGTATCGATTTATCGAAAGTTAGAAACGAAGCACTTGTAAAGAACATTTATCAGCTTTACCTTTCATGGACCAGATGTAGAGCGATTAGCACGGAAACGAGTTTTTTATTGTTCTTAGATGGTTTTTCAGGGTATTTATCAAATCCCATCGAACCTAAAAGATCAAGAAAAACTACTTTCACGTGCCATAACGGAACTATCGCGTACCGTCGTATGCCATTCGGTTTAGTGAATGCACCTGGAACTTTCGCAACGTGTATGGCAATAGGCCATTTTTCACGACATATGATAAAAAAACGATTGGCAAGGATTTTATGACGAATTTTTCAGTTTTTGGAGATTTCTTTTTCCTCATGTCTCTTGCCAATTTAGATAAAACGCTTAAAAGGTTGAAGATAACCAAATTAGCCCTAATATGGGAAAAGAGCCATTTCATGGTTAAAGAAGGCATTGTTTTAGGACATAAGATCTCTAGAAAAGGAATTGAAGTCGATAAAGCTAAAGTCGATGTTATTTCTAAGCTTCCTCATCCAACAACCGTCAAAGGAATTCGAAGTTTTCTCGGGCATGCGGGATTCTATCGAAGATTTATCAAAGACACTTCGAAAATCTCTCGACTCCATGACCCATCGCTTAGAGAAAAACACTCCCTTCTCATTTTCAGAAGAATGCACTTCTAGCTTTCAAACATTGAAAAAGAAAATTGACCGAGCTCCATTTCTCATTGCTCTTCCAATTGCGCGGGACAAATCCTTTTGAAATCATGTGCGCGATCAAGTGAATTATGCAATAGGTGGCAGTTCTACAGGCAAAGAATTGAGAAGCCAAATTACGACCTATTCATTATCGCTAGTAAACAACAATGTCTGAAGCAGACAAACAATTACACACAACCGAGAAGGAATGCTTTCAGTCTTTTTTATGCTTCAGAAAGTTTCGATCAGATCTAATCATGAACAAAGAGTATTGTTATACGGACCACTCCGCTTTGAAATACCTTTTCAACAAAAAGACGCCAAAGCAAGATTGCTTCGCTGGGTCTTACTCTTCAAGAATTTGATTCTTAAGGTTTATCGATACCAAAATCAAAGGAGCTCGAAAACTATGCAGGCAGATCACCTCTCTCGTCTGAAAACCCTTATGAGAAGTCTTTGAAATCCAAAGAGATTACCGTAACTTTTCCTTTAGAGACCTTAAGTGTGTTTAACTTCCAAAGAGACCAAAGGTACCTCCGACAGACACTCGCCGACTTTGCTAACTACCACCGGGGAAATTCATTAAAAAAGGGAATGTTTCGACTCAGAGAAAAACAAGTTCATTCAAGATTAAAACACTATTTTTGGACATGAACCAATTTCTTATTCTAAGACTTGTGCGATCAAATAATCGAATGGTAAGGGTGTGAGTAGATGGCAAAGAAGCTTTGCGAAATTCCTCCAAAGCTTAGTCATAGTGCGGACCCACCGGGGACACTATGTGCCAACTTTAAACCGCCAAGAGATTTTTGATGCCAGTTTCTTTGGCCCACAATTTATAAGGATGCTACGACATTTGTCAAAACTTGTGATTGCTTCTGTCTAAACAAGGCAAAAATCTCTCAACGTGATGAATGCCTCTAAACGCAATCCAAAGCTTCTGTAGAGATATTTCGATTTATGGGGTATAATATTCTATGGGACCTTTCGTCATCTAGGGGAACAATGATATTCCAGTAGTCCGTCGACTATCTTTCCAAGTGGGTTAAGCGAAAGCGCGCCACCACCAACGATGCAGGGTAGATTGTTAAGTTCTTAAAATCCCTTCTATTCCCTCCCGATTCGGTGCTTCGAGAGCAATCATAAGCGATCGTAGGACCCATTTTTGTAACGACAAATTTGATAAAGTTATGTCTAAATATGGTGTCACCCATCGTCTTTCGACTCCTAACCATCCTCAAACGAGTGGTCAAGTTGAAGTCACGATCGGGTATCTCAAAAGAATTTTAAGAAGGACGGTTCGAACAGAAAACGTGCGCTTCATGTCCCGACAAACTAGATGACTGCATTATGCTTTCAGAACCCATATAAGGACTCCGATAATGATGTACTCACATATATAGGACTAGTCTATGGGAAAAGCGTGGTCCACTTACCGGTTGAATTACAGAACACAAAGCGAATTGGGCATATCAAGCAAGCCAACTTCGATTTAAATGACCGCGGCGATCATCGAAAGCATCAAGCTCAAATGAAACTTGCGAGCTTCGCGTGATATAAGCTTACGAGAACTCGCTAATCTACAAGGAGAAGACAAAAGCGAAGCTACACGGATTCCAGATAAAGAACCAATCTTCAATGTTGCGGATCAAGTCCTTCTTTTCAACTCCAAGTAAAGATTTTCTCTCTGGAAAGACTAAATCTCGTTGGGTCCCCGAGGGAGAGAGGGGGGGGAGAGGCGGCGGAGGGGACAGAGAGCGAGGGGGGGGGGGGAAGCGGGGGGGCGGGGGGGACCTTTCACAATCACCAAGTTTGATCCTGTATGGCACTGCAAAGTTGTCACATGCTGCATGGTTCTAAATTCAAAAACAACTGCACCGTCTCAACACTACTATGGAAGGGGATACACCACCATTTCGGTTATACCAAGGACTTCCAGACTTTCCTAAGTGACCAACTGAATTCAGTGGATCCGAGATCGAGGCTTGCGACTCGTAATTCAAAAAACAAGCCGCTTTCGTAGAGAGTTCACCCCATGCTTATCTTTTTCTTTCTATTTTCTAACCTCTAATGTGTAGTGGAAGGTGAGGGCCCATCCTCTTCGTTTCTCGTTGTTTGTTGTCTGTGTTGTGATTTGGCAGGATTAACCCAACATTTCAAGAATCCTCTCGTGTTCGATGCCTAATTCCGAAGCACTCGAGTTTCTCATCCTTTGTGTGAAATTAGTTTGGGGAGATCAATATCCTTTCATTATTATCGATTAACGAATTATCTTTGTCTACCTCATAAACGGCTTAGATTTTCGTAGAGACCCGACTTTAAACATTGAGGACAATGTTTCATTTTAGTTTGGGGAGGGAATCTATCGATTTAATGTGCTTGCTTATTGTTTTGTTCTCACGTACCCGTTTTCCCACAAAAATAGCAAAAATTTTAAATTTTTCAGTATTATTTCATAAAAAAAAAAAAAAAAAAAAAAAAAAGTGTTAAAGACAAAAATGTATGTTTTCCGTTGGTAAGAATAAGAAGTAATTTTTGACCCGATTGAACGTGTTGAGTTCTAGCTTTTTCCCTTAACAATTAATGAAGATAGTTTATGCTAGTCTCATGACATGCTAGACTTGAATCATTAGTAAATGAAAGCTTGTGCTAATCTCAAGTAGATTTTAAATATGCCGAGTTGGATTTTTAATAAGGCTAAGCATTTGCAAAATTTGTCTTTTGTGAAGAAAAAGAAATATAGTGTTATTTTATCAGTCATGATATTAATCGTAAATAGTTGGATTCTTCAAGCTCAATTATTACTAGTGGCTTTTCTCCCATTAGCTTGTTTCACTTTTATATTAATGTTTAATAAATAGAGTTTGTATGGTTTTTTGTTTAGTTAATAGAAGTTTTCTTTAGTTCCTTTGTGATTAGGATGAGTACACATCAGGAATACTTAATTTGGCTTAAAAAAAATAAAATAATAATAATAATAAATAAGTATCTCTGCCAGATTACTTCATCTTGTCGGAGGCGTGGCCGATGTTGGAGTTTTCATATAAGGTAGAGTCCGGTGTCATAATAAGTAGAATAACCTCTTGTCGACTCGCTATCGATGTGGCTTCGAGATAAAAGGCACCGGTTTTACTTATATAATCCGAAGTCGAAATATGTTTGCTACATCTTGTCGGAGGCGTGGCCGATGTTGTAGCCTACTAAAGGACTGAGGTTTAATAATGTTGCTTAATTTTTGTCTTGTTTTGTGCCTTAAAGAGCCTAAGGGTATATGGTGCAAATAAGATTGGTTCATTCTTGTCTTAAAGAGCCTTAGGGTATATGACATGAATGGTGCCTTGCTTAAGTAGCCTAATAAAAGCCAAATTTTGGTCGCCTCGATGTGGACTTTAATCTCGATTGCATTTGATCTTTTGAAAAGGGCTAGGAGCTAATTATTGCGTTTCTTACCATCACACTTTATTTTTATTTTTAATAAGTATCGAAACAAAAGTCTTAAAGAGCCTTCGGGTATATGACTTAAAGTAAAATTCTGAGATACAAAAGTAGGATTTGCGGGAGGAAAAGTAAGTACACAATTAGTATTTATGAGTAGTGTTAGTATCATGACTTGTATTTAACAATGATCTTGTTTTTAAGCTTAGCATGGGA